>BQNB010009289.1:58671-87228 GCA_026074375.1 Tanacetum coccineum | reverse complement strand
TGTTCATTACATAAGCTCATGGCTTCAAATTGTTCGACAACATAAGAAAAGATTTTGGTTTATAACAAATGTTCCCAAAATGTAATACGTCTCAAATCTTTAGTACTGACTCTCCAAAGAGTGACCCCCAATGTATCTTGGCATCTCGTGCCTTATTGACGTGAGAAAACATGCTTAAAACATCAACATAAAGTTGGTGAATTCATAGGTTTATGTAAATTAGTTGTAGGACCGCAAGATTTCCAAGTGTATGATTAAGTAACAGATGCAAACATCATAAAAAGTAGTTACATTTTCCTAAGCTCATGACACCGAAGCTAGACATGTATGAATGCAAATATAAATTTGCCAACAGGTGTCCGTGAATGATGTGCTAACCCTGCAACATCCCAGATTCGACATGGTATGCGTTCGTTCCCAGTGATAGCTAGTCACCCGAACGGGGATCGTCAATCCCTAATAGATCTATCCATAACATTCGCGCCCGCACAATGTAATTCCCAATCACATCTATGCAATTAACAGTTCATGATCATGGACATAAAGGGGTTATGGTAACTTAGGCAAACACGTAATCATGGCATAAAATGTACACTTGCGTCCAGTTTGTAAAACAAAGCATGTTATCACCCCAAGGATGTAAATCATTTAAATAATTGTAAAGCATGGGGCTATGAACTCACCTTAGCCGGTAGTTCTCTGAATGATAACAAGTATCCAAGTAGGTAGTGGATCACACCGTTAAGTACCTAAGTAAGTACGGTCAAGTCTTAGTTTACACATTTAAACTAACGACTCCTTGTATAAACTAAATCCCATTTTAAGTTTATATATACCGTTATCACTTGTGCGGTGATGCACAAGATCATTGTTTTTATAATTTCGATGGTTCTCGAGAAACGTGTAATCGTTGTAAATAAATATACTTATTTATTTCGTCGTTGATTGAACTCGTTTATTATCCGAATATCTCGAGGTCCGACCAGCTCGCTAAGTGTTTCATTTCATTTCACTTTTGATTTACTAACATACCCTTAAGTTTCTAATTATTTTACTTTTAGTCCCTGGGTTTACAAATATACACATTTATACTTTAAACCCTTTAGTTTCGGAATTGACATCATTAGTCCCTTAAGTTTATATGAATGTAGTTTAGGTCCTTAAGTTTCAGAATGTTGCAAGAACAGTCCCTGGGGTTATTGAAATTCGAAATTGACAAAACTAACCCCTTATGTTTCGGAAATTACACTTTTGGTCCTTTGGTTTGCGAAAATTCCATTTTAGCTCCGAATAAATCCCAACGAGTGGCATTTCTCTTTGTTAAGCTCGTTTAAGTTTATAAAAAGTGTTTCGGTTGAAAAATAAGCTCATCGAGCTTATTTTGGCTTAACGGGCCTTATTGGGCCCGTTAAGGTCCGTTTAGCTTTTTAGAGGTCCGTTATTGTTTTAATAAGTCTAAATATTGTTAATAAGCTCGCGTGGGTTGGTTAAGCTTCAAATAAGCTCGGGGAGCTTATTGTGGCTTATTTCGAGCTTATTGGGCTTATGGGCCCAATAGCTTAACCCGAATAGAACCTAAATGGTTTCTTAGGCATTTTAGCTTATTTCCCATTTATTTCAACTTAGCTTAATCTGTTTCGTTTTCAGCTTATTGGAAATAAGCCAATAAGCATTGGTTAATGGGCTTTCGGGCCCATTGGTGATCCGAAAGGTTCTTATTGGGCCGGTTTGGGCTCGTTATGGCCCGATAGGGATTTAGGGTGTTTTGTTGGGTCCATTCGAGTCCATTAAGCTCAACTTAGGTCTAATAAGCTGTGCCAACTTTACCGATAAGCTGTTAGAGCTTATTGTGAGCTTAAGGCTCACGTTGGGCTCGCAAGTAGCATTAGGTATATTTAAGTCCGTTAAGCTGATTAAGCCCTCATAAGGTCACTAATAAGCTACTCGAGCTTATTGTGAGCTTATTTGCTCATTTAGGGCTCGTAAATGGACTAAGAGGCCCGTTAAGGGTTCGGTTGGTTTTCAAAGAAATACAAAGGGTCCATTTAGGTTCTTAAGTCTATAATAAGCTCATTAAGCCGCGTATAAGCACACGAATAAGCTGTTTAGCTTATTGTGGCTTATGAGCTCGCATTGGGCTCGTGTTGGGCTCACGTTGGGCTCGGTGGTCCGATGACTACTTTCGTTTTCTAACCGCTTCACTTTAGACAAAGGTTTACAAGGGCTCGAGCATCACGATTAGCTTTTCGTTGACATTTTTAAACGTGGACACGACCATGCAAACGTCCTATATCATTATAGCTCGTTACTGCTAATTCGAACAACGTACTACATGGAAAAGTTTAGCGTGGATATCTTGTATATTCGATAAGACTTCATGTAACTACTTAGGAGTTTTTCCTAGCTTGTATTTTAAGTGTAAACCCTAAGTCTTTTTACGCACAGATCGATTTTCTAAGGCACCCACGACTTGCATCATCGAGGTCTATACAAAATAAACGGTGTTCAACAAATAAATGAGACATACGCTAACATATATAGCTAGTCTGTATTAAAATCGACATAAGTAGAAAATCCCAATTTAGATCGTTACAAGGGCCTATAGCAATAAGAACGAGCTAGATTGGAACACCCCGACACCCCAAACGTGTCTATAACTTCAAATTTATTGATACCCGAACTTCCTAGACTCGTATACACTCTTAACACCCTCAGTGTTAATCTCCAGGGCTCCTTTCGTGTGCGCAAGCCGTCGCCTTAGAGGATTATTGTGGGTCGAGTTTGGTTCGGCTTCAACGAATGACGAGTGATTTAGAGGGTAAGGAGGTTGTTTTAGCTTTGAGAGAGTTTAAGGGTTGGGGAAAATGTATCAAGTGAGCTTTTGAGTGTGTATTTATAGACAATTAACTAGTCACTCACCTCCTAGCCCTACTCGAACCAAACCGTGCCCTCTTAAGTATGGTTTTGTGGTTTTTAGGGATCTCTAGTTACTTACACATGGTATTGTATTAAACCACTAAGTACAAGTATTAATGAGAGGATTTTGGGTACATGATTTACTTAGCTAGCAAAATCTTGAAGATTATGTGTGTTTGTATATCGTGACCGGGTATCCAAGGAAAAGAACCAACAAATTTGGTCATTAACCACTAGGTATTAGTTGCTAGGAACATTTAGTACCATCTTTAATTACTTAGAGTTTGTACATGTACTCTTAAAGATCATTAGGGGATTTTGCTAGTAAACAAATCACCAAGGACGATTTTTATGCAAGTTTACTTGCCCACATTCGGCATTAAAGGGATATAAACACAAGACTTGATTAAATTTTGTGTTTAGGTTTTCAAAGTGGGTATTGGTTTGAGTCTAGGTAAGTCTAGGTATTTCCGGGGTGCGTCCAAATGTATTTTATCGCGAAACGTAACCCTTTTACGTGACCAATAAAAATAAAATACGCAAAGTACATAATTATTCTTAAAATAATTATTCCTTACTTGGTTGATGTAAACCCTTAATTTATTTGGTGACCGTTTACATTCATTGATTATTTCTAGTCTACGCGGTTTAGCTTTAAAAGTAAACATTTAAAAGTAAGCGCGTATCGGACTAAAATAAATAGTGATCATTAATATAGTCGTACAATGACACGAAAATGAGAAATGTTACAGTCTCCACCCGTTAAAAGAGCTTTGTCCTCAAAGCTTAAGACCTTGTAGTAGATGACGAAGCCCGGTTTGTGAAGAGTTGTGGGTATTTTTGTTAACTAATCTTCAACGTTCCCAAGTGAAACTCAGCCCCGCTAGAGTCCAGCGAACCTTAACTAGTGGTATCCGGCTCCCTTCAATCGTTGATCCCCGTTCCATGATTTCAACGGCTCTTCCACAAAGTTTTTGGAGCTTATCGTCCAATTGAATTCCTTCTAACGTCATGACAACGGTTCATCGGCATAACATTTCTTCAGGTTTTGATACATGGAAAGATGTGGTGAACTCTGAACACTCATTGAGAAGTTCCACCTGTAGCCCTTTCCAACTTTTGCTAACACTTTGAAAGGTCCGACGTACCTCGGGTTCAGCTTGCCCCGCTTACCGAACCGTACGACTCCTTTCCAGGGTGAGACCTTGAGCATAACTCTGTCTCCAACTTCGAACTCCATCGGCTTTCGCTTCCGATCGGCGTAGCTCTTTTGTCGGTCCTGGGCCGCTTGCATCCTTTGCTTGATTAGGACGATCTTTTCCGTTGTTTCCTGGATTAATTCTGGACCAGTCAGTTGGGCTTCCCCAACCTCGGCCCAGCACACTGGTGATCGGCATTTTCGACCATACAGTGCCTCATAAGGGGCGGCCTTTATGCTAGCGTGATAACTGTTGTTATATGAAAACTCGGCCAATGGCAAATGCTTAACCCAGCCTTTGCCAAAATCAATCACGCAAGCACGTAGCATGTCCTCGAGAGTTTGAATGGTCCTCTCGCTCTGACCGTCAGTTTCTGGATGATACGCAGTGCTCATGCTAATATCCGTACCCCAATGTCTTTTTGAATGATCTCCAGAAATTCAAAGTGGAATCTTCACACGAACTCAGATAATTGAGGCAGGTACCCGTGTCTTGCCACTATTCGTTCAAGTACAACTCACCCATATATCCAACGGAACATTTTTCCCGTATTGGTAAGAAATGACAGATTTTTGTAAGTCATCCACAATCACCCAATGGTGTCAGAACCCTGGGACGACTAGGGAGTTTTGGTGATAAAAATCATTGTTATATATCCCACTTCCCAACTCAGGGTATTTCCTGGTTTGTAATAGTAATCTGATGGCCTTATGTATGTCGGCCTGACTCCTTGCACATGTCAGCATTTGCTAACGTACGTGGCGATGTCAGCCATCATGTTTGGCCACCAAAATAGTTTTCTTCACAACTGGTCCATCATTTCGGAACCGGATGGATAAGAATATTATCGACTTGTGGGATTCGTGCATATCACGATCTAAGTCTCCTTAAGCAAGGTATCCAACTCTCTGCTGTGTAGCATAGTGTCCCATCGGCACGCGTTTCCAGTCTTTCCTTGGGTATATCCCTTCGGATCATACCTCCTACGTCTTCATTTACAATGTTCTCCGGTTTCTGGGCTTCGATCTGAGCTTCTATTATTCGTTTGGGAAGATCCAAACCAATTGTCATAACCAAGGCTCGAACCCGCAATGGCTCAATCCGTCTTTACGGCACACGCGTCGGCCACTACTATTGCTTTTCCTGGATGAAAACGAATAGCACAGTCAAGTCCACTTAGTCATTCTACCAACGGTGTTGCCTCATGTTAAGCTCCTTCTGATCGAGTATGTGTTGTAGGCTTTTATGGTCGGTGAATACGGTGCATCTGGTTCCGTATAGATAGTGTCTCCATATCTTTAGGGCAAACACTACCGATCCAAGCTCTAAATCGTGAGTGGTGTAGTTTCTTCCGTGAACCTTAAACGTCCGAGAGTATAGGCAATCACCTTCTCTCGCTGCATTAACACCGCACCTAAGCCTTTGTGTGACGCATCACAGTATACCACAAAGTCTTCGCTCCCTTCAGGTAAAGCCAGAATTGGGGCACTACACAACTTCTGCTTTATCAACTGGAAAGCGTTCTCTTCCTTTTCTCCCCAATCGAACTTGATTCCCTTCTGAGTAAGTTTCGTCATTGACTTAGCAATCTTCGAAAAATCCTGTCATGAACCTTTCGATAGTAACCAGCAAGACCTAGAAATTGGCGGATCTCCGTTGGTGTCTTTGGAGATGCCCAATCCTTGATAGACTCTATCTTGGCCGGGTCCACATGTATGCCTCTACTATCAATGACATGTCCGAGAAATTGTACCTTCGGGATCCAAAATTCACATTTTGAAAACTTTGCGTACAACTTCTCCTCCTTAAGCAATTCCAAAATTGTTTTAAGGTGTTCTTCATGCTCTCTTTCGTCTTTTGAATAAATAAGTATATCATCGATGAAGACGATTACGAACTTATCCAGGTAAGGTTTGCACACTCGGTTTTCATGAGGTCTCATGAATTACCGCAGGTGCGTTTGTCATTCCAAATGGCATAAACTGGAACCGTAATGACCGTATCGAGTTTCGAATGCCGTCTTTGGAAGTCTTTTCTCGTACTCTAAGTTGGTGGATTACCCCCGGATCTCAAGATCTATCTTTGAATAAATACCGGATCCCCTTGAAGTTTAACCAAACAAATCGTCGATCCTCGTGAAGTGTAAATAACGGATATCTTACTGTTAGTTTTGTTAACTCGCGGTAGTCGTTGCACATCCTGAATGAACCGTCCTTCCTTTTTGACCAAATAAGACCGGGCGTCCCAAGGTGATGAACTAGGCCTGTATAAACTTGTTCAGAAAGCTCTTTTAATTGTCCCTGACAAATTTTTTTTTCCCCCTTCATTTCGGATGGGGCCAATCGATATGGTGCTCGAGCTACGGGAGCGGCTCCTGGAACTAAGTCGATTTGGATTCCACCTGGTCGAGCTGGAGAGACCGGGCAAGTACCTCTGGAAATTCTCTCTGAAAAATCCTCCGACGATTGTTACGTCCTCTATTTGTTTCCTTCGACTTGTCCTCCTCCTTCTTGGCGGATATCTGTGCTAAGAAGACCTGGCATCCCTTGGCCATGTACTCTTGAGCTTTAGAACATGAGATAACTGTCAACCGGGATTCTCTCCCGTTGCTACTTTCGTTCCCGCAAAAAGTCAAAGTTTCATTTCCGTAGGGAACTTGGACAAGTTTCTCATCGCATACGATCACAGCGTGATATCTTCTTAACCAGTCCATACCGATAATGACATCGAAACTACCCAATTCTACGGGCATTAGATCTATGTTGAACGGATGCCAAATTTTAAGGAGTGCAACCACGTATAAAGTGTCTATCATGGACTAATTTCTCATCTGCTAATTCGACATCATAACAGGTTTTTGCTAAATGAGTTGGGGCGATGTTAACAAGGAACTAAATGCAGTGGATATAAAAACTTCTATCTGCAACCAGTGGTCGAATAAGATAGATGCATAAGTGTTTATTTAAGAGGAACGTACCCGTGACGACATTTTGCATCAGGTTTTCCCTGAGTGCATTTCCCCCTTTTCTGCATTCCCAACTGCATAAACCCATTCCATGAGCATTTCCCGTTTCCTCCCTTCTTTATTCTCAGTTAGTGGACAATCTCTCTTGAAGTGTCCTGATGCTCCACACTCAAAACAACCGTTTCCCTTGGGAGTTGCCCCATTGCCCTTTTGAGAGTTAGCAACATTTGCGTTGCCAGTACTTCTGCAATCGCGAGCAAAGCTGCCTAAAAAAAAATAAAAAAAATAAAAAAAAATATAAATCAATAAAAAATCTTGTTGCACATGTGGCACCTCCTGGTTGCACGGGCCATTAGGTGGAGATGGCACTTGTTTTGCAACTTGGGCAAAGATCCCCCCATAAGGCTTCCTTTCGCCTGTCCCCATGTTGTAGACTTTGGTGACATTCTGCCTCTTGTTGTTGGTGACCATGGTTGTTTCTGGATGAATCATCAGCCATCCTTTTGTGTTTGAGTCAGATTGCCTTTCCGCGTAAGTGCGGAGTTTTTGATCTCATCAAATTCTTGGCCAACCTCAATCAGTCTCATCAATGTCTTGGGTCAGGCAGATTTGACTTCCCATAAATGTTGTCAGGAAAGTCACTAAGGTACTTGTCAACCTTCAAGTTTCGATGGCAACAAACTTGTACATATCAGAGGTTACCTCTTGGAAACTGTTCAGCGTAGCTGAACACCGTTCCCTTTGACCTTCAGGTTCAACAGCTTCATTCTCTAGCTTCTAGATTCACCAGCGGACATACTTTTCGTCATCTTTTTCTGAGTACTTTCCCTAGTCATGGCATAGCCTCTTGACCTAAGGTTTCTTATCTGTCCATTCGCCAAGTCCAGAGCATCACCGTAACAGGAGGCAGGTGGCAACTTTCCTATGTTCTCAACAGCACAACCACTGATATGGAAAACTGACTCCATTTTCTCAATCCACCGAGTTAAACCGACCACACCTTCAGCCCCTTTGAAGTTCAAAGGTTGGCACTTCATGAAATCCGCGTAAAAACAAGGACGCGCGGTTTGCACGTTCCTTCGGTTGTCTCCGTGCGAACTGTGACTTCCATCTCCATTGGTGACGTTATCGCAAGAGAGCTGGTCGATCATTACGTTGGATGATTCGGGGGTCATGTGTTTGGGTTGGTGGTTATTGATTAGGGGTATTTGGTCTCCTCTTGTTGTAGGTTGTCATATTTGGTCTAGATCGACAAAAGACAAACATAGTTTTAAATGACAGAAAATGATAATATATAGATGAGAAAATCAACACAAGAGAAGTATATAGTAACAAGATAACACATCCAATTCAAATTCGTAACCTTGACAATTTTACCATGGAATATAGTTGTAGAATACACATGATACAATACAAAAGATCCCTAAGCTATGCTAGCGGGTGAACCCCTAATACTTACCATGCCTGTACAAAAGACCTAGCAAAATTACAAAACCTAAATCACAAGACGTTACTGTCTGGCGTCCCCAGAAGCTCCTGGTGTTTTCAGGAATCCTAGCCTCCAGGTCTGACTGTCTACTATCCTCCCGCTGCTCTCGCAGTGCTAACAACGTCACCTGAATGTCGCCCATCTCTCGCCTCATATCTCTGATGCCTCGAGAGTCCTCTACCATCTGGTCCTGAAGCTACGATCAGCCCTCTCGAGAGGCTGCTGCATCTCAGTCTTCTGCATATAAAGCTGTCTCGTGTACCTGGTGTTGTGTCTGAATGAGAGTACTTCATCATTTGTAGCTGTGTCTGGTGGGCCCTGTAGATGGTCCCTCATGTGCATACACAGATCTCGGTGGGTCTGAAGCTCCTGAGAGTTCCTAGACTCAATTCCTATCGAATGACCAAGCCTCTCAGGGTAAGCATAGGGCCTCCTCCTCCACCATCCATACGGATCTCCTGGAAGAGTCATCCTTTCCCCATAAGTAAATCGACCGCTGAAAGAGTCACTCGACTCGATGTGATATACAAGACCTGCCATTCTGAGCATCCTCTAGTAGGGCATATAAGTCCTGTGTATCCCGCTCATGGAGCTCAGCAAGCCTCTACGACCCTAGTTGTTGACCTCTCCCGCGTCATAGATGCTATCTCTGAACTGCCTATCTGCCGGAATCACCCAAGTATCCCTAATCCCGTACCCGACATCTCTAATCCCCTGTCGCCTCTCTTCAGCATCAACGTGCTGACAAACCCATAATCTATCCCCTGACCTCTAGTAGGTCTAGCGTGAACTCTCTCCGATCTCATATCTAGAGCATATAGTGGACAAATGCAACCTCTTGCGGGGAGGCTGCTCAGACTCGGGAATACATTCTACGCATACAGGTTATGTATGGATGGAGATGGTGGTAGTGGTGGTATGAAGGTGGGTGGTAATACGGGCAGTAACGATCAATACGAGCCTGGTGGATGCTATCCTGAGAGTCTGAGTTTGGGTTAGACACCCAGATGATGGTGGTAAAGGTGGTGAATGTGCAGGTGGAGCCGTGCATCTAGCAAGGCGCTCCCCTGCAGAGGGTGGTGATAGTGAGATAGGTGGTGATGGTGATGGAGTAGTCATGGCCAGAAGTCTCTCAACCTCTGTCTCTGGTGGAAGGGATATGGAAGCTGTGGTGTCGACAATAATCCTAGCCCCAACAGTACTGCCAGTGGAGGGTGGTGTATAATAGGCTCTGGTTTCCACACCGGTGGGAAAACAGGCTCATCAGTAGGTATGACGGTGGTAGGGTCAGCCGGAGCTAAGTGCTCCTCCTCCTCGTCCTCCTCATCCTCCTCGTCCTCATCCTCATCCCTGGCGTCATCCCTAGATGAATCGTCGTCAACATCATCTCCATCACCCATCAGCTCCCCGTCCATAGGATAGTCACCGGTCAAATAAAGGGGGGGGCAGGGGGGGGGGGGGTTAAAAAAAAAAGGGAAAGGGGGGGGGGGGTAAAAAAAAAAAAAAAATAGTGTGATATATGGTAATATTTGGGTGGGGGGGGGGGGGGGGGGGGGGGGGGGGGGGGTTGGGGGGGGGGGGGGGGGGTTTTGTTTTTTTTTTTTTTTTTTTTTTTTTTTTTTTTTTTTTTTTTTTTTTTTTGGGGGGTGGGGGGGGGTTTTTTTGGTTTTTTTTTTTGGTTGTGTGTTTTTTTTTTTTTTTTTTTTTGATGAAGAGGTAGATGATTAATAGGTAGAAGAGTGAAGAAGAGGTGAAGTAATGGTTATGTTAGGGGTAGATGGAGGTGTTAGATTGTGGTTTTTGGCTGTTCATCTACCGGAAACTCATGTCCCCACCTCCAAGGGTATGTACTCGGGGTATATAGGCTCTGGTACGTAGTCAGGGTCATGTGCCTGTATGAACATAGGCTCACGCTCATCCTCGTCCTGAGGAACTGGTAGTATCTGTAGATTTTCTGGACCTAGTATGTAGTCTGGTGACGGTGGGGCTACTGGCTGTAGCGGGAGTCCGTCGTATCCTAGTACGATGACCCGTGGCATGCCTCCCTCCGATATCTCCTCATAATCGGCTCCCCAGGAAGCTCTGCCGGGCTCAGAGTCGGAGTAGACGGAAGTGTAGGTAACATCTGACGTCGCAGAAGACATGGTTACTGCAAAAGTAAAATAACTTATATAAGTATCTCTTATAAGAAAATTCGATATGTTGTGTCTATAAGGCTTTATAATAATAAGGTCCTTATAGTAGTATACGTAATATTATTTATATACACGTATATCAATTGGGTAAGCACTTAGTACCCTACTAATGCTTAACCACTGCATGCAATATAAACATATATGTGCTAGAAGTAAACAAGTAGTGCATGTATGTCCCTCACAAATCCCATTTGTGAAAACAGTTTTGAAAATGGTTATAGTCCAGACAAAAACTTTTGACCTGGTTTACTCATATAACCTAGGGCTCATGTACCAAACTAGTAAACACCTCCAAATCTGAGTATGCATCGGAATGTGAATAACCGAGGGTGATACATCATGGGTCAATAGCACAAGATCTGAAACGACTACTAAACCGGTCGTTGAAAAAGATACATAGGATTAACAAACATACTTGTCTTGTTACATAAGCCAGGGCTCAAATAGTTCAACAAAATAGATAAAGAGTGTCCTTTTATAACAATTGACCCCAAATGTGTAATAAGACCGAAAATCTTTAGTGTTGACTCTTTAATTATTGACTCCCAATGTACATTCACCCTCGTGCCTTATTACAGAAAAACAGTGCTTAACAACGTCAACAAAAAGATTGTGAATCATAGGGTTATGTAAATCAATTGAGGTACCGCAAGATGTCTCAGAGCATGATTAAGCAACAAAACAAACATCATAAAATTAATACGTTTCCTAAGCTCCTGACACCGATGGGGCTCACGTTATATGAAAGCAATTATAAATTGCCAACTTGGTGTCCGTGAAATGATTGCTCACCCTGCAACATCCCAAATCGGACATTGAATGCTTCGTTCCCAGTGATAGCTATCGACCCGAACTGGTGAATTGTCAATCCCTTAATCGATCTATCCATAACATTCGCGCCCAACACAATGTAATTCCCAATCACAACTATGCAATTAACAGTTCATGATCATGTACATAAGGGGTTATGGTAACTTAGGCAAACACGTAATCATGGTAAAAATTTACACGTGCGTCCAGTTTGTAAAACAAAGCTGTTTCACCGCCAAGGATGTAAATCATTAAAATAAATGTAAAGCATGGGGCTATGAACTCCCATACCGGTATTTCTCTGAATGATAACAAGATATCCAAGTAGGTAGTGGATCACACCGTAAGTACTAAGTAAGTACGATCAGTCTTTAGATACACGAATTAAACTAATGACTCATTGTATAAACTAAATCCCATTTTAAGTTTATATATATACCGTTATCACTTGTGTGGTGGCACACAAGATCATTGCATTTATAACTTCGATGGTTCTCGATAAACGTGTAATCGTGTAATAGAATATACTTATTAAAAAAAAAAAATAATATTTCGCGTTGATTGAACTCGTTTTATTATCCGAATATCTCGAGGTCCGACCAGCTCGCTAAGTGTTTCATTTCATTTCACTTTTGATTTACTAACATACCCTTAAGTTTCTAATTATTTTACTTTTAGTCCCTGGGTTTACAAATATACACATTTATACTTTAAACCCTTTAGTTTCGGAATTGACATCATTAGTCCCTTAAGTTTATATGAATGTAGTCAGGTCCTTAATTTCCAGGAATGTTGCAAGACAGTCCCTGGGGTATTGAAATTCCAAAATTGACAACTAACCCCTGTAGTTTCGGAATTACTCTTTATGGTCCTTTGGTTTGCGAAAATTCCATTTTAGCTCGAAAAAATCCAACGCGTGTCATTTCTCATTGGTTAAGCTCGTTTAAGTTTTATAAAAGTGTTTCGGTTGAAAAAAAAGCTCACAAGCTTTAATTTGGCTAACGGGCCTTATGGGCCGTTAAGGTCGTTTTAGGCTTTTTTAGAGGTCCAATACGATTTAAATAGGTCCGAAAGCCTTAAATAAGCTTATACGGGGCTGTTAAGCTTAAAATAAGCTCGGTGAGCTTATTGAAGCTTATTTCGAGCTTATTGGGCTTACGGGCCCAATAGCTCAACCCGAATAGAACCTTATGGGTTCCTTAAGCATTTTAGCTTATTTTCTACCCTATTTAAGCCCAATACTTCTGTTTTATTTTCTAGCTTATTTATAATAAGCTAATAAGCTTTTGATTGGGCCGGTTTGGGCCTGTTGAGGCCCGATAAGGGTTCAAAGGCGTTCCGTTGGGTCCATTGAGGTCCATTAAGTACATTTAGGCCTAATAAGCACCTAGGAGGTTGGTTTGCTTATTTAGCTTATTCGATAAGCTAATAAGCAACTGTTGGGCCTATTGGGCCCGTTGTGAGCCCGAATGAGTTTTAGTGGCTAGGGCTTGGTCCATTAAGTATATTTAAGTCCGTTAAGCTGATTAAGCCCTCATAAGGTCACCAATAAGCTACTCGAGCTTATTGTGAGCTTATTTGCTCATTTAGGGCCCGTAAATGGACTAGGAGGCCCGTTAAGGGTTCGGTTGGTCTTCAAAGAAATACAAAGGGTCCATTTAGGTTCTTAAGTCTATATTAAGCTCATTAAGCCGCGTATAAGCACACGAATAAGCTGTTTAGCTTATTGTGGCTTATGAGCTCGTATTGGGCTCGCGTTGGGCTCGGTGGTCCATGACTACTTCGTTTCTACCCCTTTCATTTAGACAACGGTTTAAAAGGGCTCGACATCACGATTAGCTTTCGTTTGACATTTTTAAACGTGGACACGACTCATGCAATCGTCCTATAATCATTATAGTTCGTTCCTAATTCGAACCAACGTACTACATGGAAAAGTTTACGTGGATATCTTGTTAAATTCGATTAAGACTTCATGTTACCACTTAGGAGTTTTCCTTAGCTTGTTTTAAGTGTAAACCTAAGTCCTTTTTACGCACAATCGTTTTCTAGGCACCCCACGACTTGCATCATTCGATGTCTATACAAAATAAACGGTGTTCGACATATAAATGAAACATACGCGACATATATAGCTAGTCATGTATTAAATCGACATAAGTAGAATCATTTAGACTTACAAGGGTCCTATAGCAATTAATGACGTGCGAGATGAACACCCCGACACCCAAACGTGTCTATAACTTCAAAGTTATTGATACCCAAGCTTCCTAGACTCGTATACACTCTTAACACCCTTATGTTTAATCTCAAGGGCTCCTTCGTGTTCCTTAGAGGATTGTGGGTCGAGTTTGGTTCGGCTTCAACGAATGACGAGTGATTTAGAGGGTAAGGAGGTTGTTTTAGCTTTGAGAGAGTTTAAGGGTTGGGGAAAATGTATCAAGTGAGCTTTTGAGTGTGTATTTATAGACAATTAACTAGTCACTCACCTCCTAGCCCTACTCGAACCAAACCGTGCCCTCTTAAGTATGGTTTTGTGGTTTTTAGGGATCTCTAGTTACTTACACATGGTATTGTATTAAACCACTAAGTACAAGTATTAATGAGAGGATTTTGGGTACATGATTTACTTAGCTAGCAAAATCTTGAAGATTATGTGTGTATGTATATCGTGACCGGGTATCCAAGGAAAAGAACCAACAAAATTGGTCATTAACCACTAGGTATTAGTTACTAGGAACATTAAGTACCATCTTTTATTACTTAGAGTTTGTACATGTACTCTTAAAGATCATTAGGGGATTTTGCAAGCAAATAAATTACCAAGGACGATTTTTATGCAAGTTTTACTTGCCACATCGCATTAAAGGGATAAAACACAAGACTTGATTAAATTTGTGTTTAGTTTCAAAGTGGGTTATTGGTTTGAGTCTAGGTAAATCTAGGTAATTTCGGGTTGCTCCAAAATGTATTGTTATCGCGAAACGTAACCCTTTTATGTGACCGAAAAAAAATAAAATACTCAAAGTACATAAGTTATTCTTTAAAATAAATTAATCCTTACTTGGTTGATGTAACCCTTAATTGTATTTGGCGACCTTTACATTCATTGATTATTTCTAGTCTACGCGGTTTAGCTTTAAAAGTAAACATTTAAAAGTAAGCGCGTATCGGACTAAAATAAATAGTGTTCATTAATATAGTCGTACAATGACACGAAAATGAGAAATGTTACATTATATGCCTCTCTTACTGCATCAATAGCAAAAAACTGTTTAACCTTAAACATCCATCCTTTTAGATCTTCCCCATGAAACTTAGGAAACTCCATCTTCCCAAGCCTACTGAATCTACTATTCCTATCACCTCTATTGGCATATTGCTGTTGTATCAGCAATTGAGCCAAACTAGCAGCTATACCTTCAAGTCTTTCATTCAAAGGACCAACGACACTTTCAACATGATTAGTGACCCAGTTTCTTGTTGCTTCATCAATTTGAACCTCAAGACTTGAAGTTCTTGTTCCCATCATGATTACTTTGTAACTAAATCGTAACAAACTAACTGTATTCACCAGAGGGTTGGGTGTTTAGGGGGGGGGGGGGGGGGGGGGTTAGGTAAAAATATTATAAAATTTTTATTTGTGGGGGGGTTATATTATGGGGGGGGGGGGTTTTTTTTTTTTTTTTGGGGGGGGGGGGGGGGGGGGGGGGGGGGGGGGGGGGTTTTTTGTTTTTTTTTTTTTTTTTTTGGTTATTTTTTAATGATATATAGAGGTTAGTTAGTGTGGGGTTTTTATTTTATTTGTGATTGTTAGGTGGTGGTGGGTATTGGGTGTAATGTACAAATTAATGTTGGTGTGATGGTTTGATCCTAAGTTAAGTACAATGTGGTGATAACAGAAAAAACAGAGTTTGTAACTAAAATAACAAGATCATAACTGAAAAAACTGAATTCGTAACTGAAAATGGTGGGATGGTGCCAGAAAAGTGCTCTGATACCAAATGGAACACACCAATACTCTAATCCTATTAATAGATTGAAAGTATGGCACAACTAACAATTGGAATCACAAAACAAGAATGCAATTCGAAATTGAAAGCTAAAGGATTTGTTATGGTTTATTGAATGGAATGATTATGAATACAAAGAGAATGGAAATCAACAACTGAACTGAAATGATACAAGTGATGGTATTTATAGAGGATGAAGAAGAAGTTTGGGCGGGAAAAACGGTTAGGGTTGTTGGCGGGAAAATCAGTATGAATCTCATATGCCAGGCACGTAACAATAAAATACTTTGACAATGATCAATCAAATCTAGTTCCTCGTAAGCATTATGTATATACTATATCTAACCTAATCAAGCTGATAATGTGTATACGAGCTCAAAAGAATGAGTTCTAAATCATATTGAAGTCAGTAAGTTATAAGTAATTCTAGTAGGTGATAATGATGGCAAAATAGTGAAATACCTTCAACAAATAAAACAATGAGTAAATCTCAAACTTTGTTCTTTTGGTTTACACACATTAGCACTTTTCGTCCCGATTTCAAAATAAATACAACATGCGTCCTTTTAGTTAGGGGTGTCAAATGGGTTGACCTGACCCGACCCGAACCCGATAAGGCCTTATAAGGTCGGGTTGATTCGGGTCCAACTTAGCTTATCGGGTATATCGGGTCAACCCGATAAACCCGATAGACTAATAGGGTCGGGTTAGGGTTTTAATTAGTTCGTTATCAGGTTGACCCGATAAACCCGATAAGCTATAATGACCCATTAAAAAATCTATAATATATATAAGTTTTCTAGTTTATTTTGTATATTAGGCCAAATAACAAAAGATTTCCATACATGATATGTTTAAACGTGTATAATTTGTAGATTGGTTATGTGATTTATGCGTTAGTTGACCAAACACCACCTCATAGAGGTAGTGTTAATAGAAGAATGGAAGTTTGTATTATACCAGTATTCAGCCAATGGTAACCACTTAACCTAATCCTTGGGTTTCTCACCAGTCATACACCTTAAGTATCCTTCCAAACACTTATTTACCACCTCTGTCTGCCCATCGGGTTGGGGGTGGTATGTTGATGACATTTTCAAATGTACTTGAAGTTTTTCAAACAAGGATTTCCAAAACAAGCTCGTGAATATCTTATCCATGTCACTCATAATTGACTTAGGCAGCCCATGTAGTTTATAAATGTGATCCAAAAATAACTGAGCTACTTGAGATGCATTATAAGGATGTGCCAAAGGCATGAAATAGGGCTGTTCTGGATATCTGACTACTAACAACCAAAAATTGCATTCTTACCTTTGCATAAGCAAAGAATCAATGAATCCATAGAAATTTCTCCTGCCAATTTCTTTAAGGAATTAGGGAGAAGGTTTGAAGGAGACCTGGATAAGCAGACAAATCTGACTTGTTCCTCTGACAAACATCACACTTCCTTACCCAATGCTTAACCATTTTTCTCAAACCCTTCCAATAGAAGAAAGTAGTAAGCCTTTTAGTAGTGGCATAGACCCCTGAGTGTCCCCCCACAATAGAATCATGGAAATGAGCTATTAACTTGGTCCTTAAGCCTCATCTTGCCCACAAAACCCATTTACCTTCCATAAAAATTGACCATTTACCCATTCATATTTTGTTGTAGTTAAGGTCTTATTCCTTAATCCTGCAACTACCTTTTGTAAATTGTCATCAGCTATCCATGTATTAATTACATCAATCCATTTTTCATTAGACACTCCCTAGAATCAATAAGTCTAAACCAACTCTGCTGGTCTCTCTACTCTGGATAATGCATCAGCAACCACATTATCTTTTCCCTTTTTGTATTCAATTTCATAGTCAAAGCCTAACAGTTTAGGTAACCATTTAGACTGAAAAGGAGTAGTAATCCTCTGATCCAACATGTATTTCAGACTAAAATGGTCTGTTTTGATCTTGAAAATGCCTGTCCAATAAGTAACCTCTCCACTTCTGCAAATCCATCACCACAGCTAGCAACTCTTTCTCATAGCAAAAGGATTGGTGTTTGGTTGCTAAAGTTTTGCTCAAATAGGCTACTGGATGACCATGTTGTTGTAACACAGCACCAATGCCCACACCTGAAGCATCAGTCTCGATAATAAACTCTTCCTCAAAATTAGGTATAAGCACAGCCAATACTGGTGAGTTTACCATAACTTGCATAAGTTTGTCAAAGGCTGTTTAGTGTGTAAGTACACTGAAATCATTTTTTCCTTAAGTAATGCAGTCAATGGATGCTAAAATGACAGCATAAGTGAGAATAAAAATAGGAAAAAAAATAAAAATATAAAAATAATAAATAAAATACCCTTTAATTAAACCTTGTATAATATCCTTTCAACGCCAAGATCCCTATGATTACATGATATTGGTAGGACATCCCAATCTAGCATAGCTTTATCTTACTTGGATCAGTTGCAACCCCCATACTAGAGATCACATGACCAATATACTCAACTTTACTTATCCCAAACACACACTTGCTCTTTTTTGCAAACAATGTATTCTGCCTCGTCACTTGCAAAACCATCCTTAACTGAGCAATATATTATTTAAGTGAAGGATTGAAGACTAAGATGTCACAGAGAAAGACAATCAAACTTCTAAAAAAAGGCTTAAACACACAGTTCATCAAAGCTTGGAAAGTTGAATGTGCATTAGTGAGTCCAAAGGGCATTACAACAAACTCATAATGACCTTCATGGGACCTGAAAGTTGTTTTGTACACATCTTCTTCCTTTATCTTATCTGGTGGTATCCTGACCTGAGATCCAACTTAGAAAACACTTGAGCTCCTTGTAATTCATCAATAAGTTCTTCTATGACAGGGATTGGGAACTTATCCTTGATAGTAAACTTGTTTATATCTGTCCTATGAATCTATACACATCCTCCCTGTACCATCTTTCTTTTTAACCATGACAATAAGAGATGAAAAAGGGCTATGACTTGGTCTGATCACTCCTGAATCAAGCAATTCCTTGATCATTGTTTCAATAACAAGAATCATTTTGATCAGGTGGAAAAACCGATAAGGGGTCTAACATTAACATTCACATCCCCACCCCTGAGTGGGTTTTGAGATCAAAACTTCTATGGGGAGGCAATGTCTTAGGTTCTTCAAATACATTTGCATATTCTTCCAAAAGAGCTTGAAATTCCATATTTTCACCCATTCCACTATCAGCACTAGACTGGCATTCAAATGTAAAGGTAACAGATGTAACCATACAACAGATAAAGCCACATAACCATCTGCTGATTGAATTTCTTAAAAAGTTTTCAGTTGCCACTCATAACCATGTTAGGCTCAACTAATGTTCCCCTCAAAACAACTTCATTGACTTAAAAACTGAATTCCATCCTCAACTCTTTGAAATTCCACTGAATAGTACTCGGTGTAGACAACCATTGGATTCCCAAAATCAGTTCACATCCCCCCAAAGGCAATAGCATAACATCAGTTGTATCTTCCATTGGAAATCTTTTACCATATAATGATTGATCAATTTGTTTCCTCCAACCACTGAAACACTTAAAGGGCAAGTTTTCCTGATGTGACAACCCATCTTCTTGGCCTTGTACAGATCAAGGAAATTATGGGTACTACCTGAGTCTATGAGGATATGTAATAACTGCTTAAGCACATGCCCCTTTACCCTCATAGTATTGTGTGTGGGGATGCCTGATAAGGAATTTAGGGAAATGTGTTGAGTACAATGTTGAATTTCCTCAGGTAACACATACTCAATCATTGCACTACTTTATTCTTCCAAACAGTCCTCAAATACTTCCTCATCTTCCCCTCTTATTTCTATAGTGAGCATTTGTCCTTCACACTTATGACCAGGTATGTACTTTTGGTCATAATAGAAACACTGATTCTTTGACCTCTTTTCATTATACTCCTTTTGACTTAAAATCTTCCTTGGTCTACTCCCAAACACAACATTACTGTTTGTGACAGTTTGACTAATAGGTGCAGGTAAAGCCAAAATACTAGTGTTCTTTGCAGGTAAAGTAACATTTCTATTAACAAAGGTATTAGTAGTAGTTCTTGGAGTTAAAAGAATTGGATTATACCTTTGCTTAACCAAGGCCAGAGTAGTCTCTTGGAGACTAGACAAACTAAAAGCATCTTCAAGAGACCTAGGCTTAAACATTCTCACATTCATCTCAATTGTAGCAGGCAACCCAGCAATATACATACTGATAGCTTGAGCCTTAGTTATGTTTACTTGATTCAATAGAGCCTCAAAATCACTTTGGTATTGTTTCATAGTAGTCTTATACCTTAAGTTTTTGAGTTCTGCCATTGGATCTTCATTAGCATCTCCAAATCTTTTAAGCACAGCTTCCTCATACTCAACCCATGTAACTGCTTTACCATGAGTCTTAATAAACTGCATATGCCATGTTAAAGCCCTATCATACAAATGAATAGACACTAACTTGATCTTATCTGCCTCTCCTACTGCATCAATAGCAAAAAACTGTTTAACCCTAAACATCCATCCGTTCACATCTTCCCCATGAAACTTAGGAAACTCCATCTTCCCAAGCCTACTGAATTTATTATTCCTATCACCTCTATTGGCATATTGCTGTTGTACCAACAATTGAGCCAAACTAGCAGCTATACCTTCAAGTCTTTCATTCAACGGACCAACGACACTTTCAACATAATTAGTGACCCAATTTCTTGTTGCTTCATAAATTTGAACCTCAAGACTTGAAGTTCTTGTTCCCACAATGATTACTTTGTAACTAAATCGTAACAAACTAACTGTATTCACCACAAAGAACAAATTACCATCACACACTCCTAACTAACGTATTTTGGAAGTGGAATGGAACAAAGATCAAGAACGTATTTTGGATTGGACAAATGGTCTAGAATGACCAGAATTAATGTTTGTGTGATGGTTGGTCAAAGATCAAGAACAATGGTGGTGATAATAGAAAAAACAGGGTTTGTAACTAAAATAACAAGATTGTAACTGAAAAAACTGAATTCGTAACTGAAAATGGTGGGATGGTGCCAGAAAAGTGCTCTGATAACAAAAGATTTCCATACATGATATGTTTAAACGTGTATAATTTATGGATTGGTTATGTGATTTATGTGTTACGGTATATGATTTTTGAACAAATTAATTAGCCAAACACATGTTTTCATAATGCTTACTAGTAAAAGTGAGACATACATGGCTAGTGTCAAATTAAATTCCATGCTTATTAGACTTATATTGTTTCCTTCCTTATACATTGTTTCATAAGAGATTACAGCTACCTATTGCTTCGAACTATAAGTTAATGTCATAATGCCCTTTATTTTTAATGAGTCGATTCGTGGGTTGTCATTACCATGTAACCCGATAAACCCAACCCGATAAACCCAACCCGATAACCCGCAACCCGATAGACCCGAACCCGACTAACCCGATTTCTTATAGGGTCGGGTTGCGGGTTAGTTTTTTATTTCTCAAAACCCAATAGACCCGACCCGATAACCCGTTTGACACCCCTACTTCTAGTTGTCGATTCTTACAAGTTTCATTTTTTCGTCAAGTAATCGTCATTAACAGTCCTCGCGTGCAAAAAACCTGAGGCCATTTTAGTCTTTTCACTCCGCGCCTATAAAATTTTATTGCAGATATCGTCCATGTGGTTTGCCTTTTTGCACATTTTTTTGTCCGTGTATAAAAAAATATTTAAAACAAAATAAAAATGTAAACTTTAACAACTAAAACTTGTATAAAAATTATAAAAAAAACTAAACCAATTAAATAAATTCTAAAATTGACACGAAACTTTATAACACTAAAACCTAATTTTTTTAAAAAAAAAACATATTTTTAACTCATACAATATTATCTCATTAAAAACCATTAAGAGATGCATAAAAAATATTAAATAAACTCGAAAGATTATAGACATTTTTCACAAGTAAAGACATTATTAAAGATCTACCATAATACAAAGTTATATTTTTTTATTTTTTTGATATTTTTTAAATATAAAACAAAACAGTTTTAATAAGATAAAAGTCAAAATAATTTTTTGATTTTTATTAAAAATACTAAAACGATTCTAAAAATTATGAATTTTTTTACAAAAGTAAAATATCTTATAAAAAGTTGATATGTGAAAAATTGAGTTATATAATATTGTATAAGTGTATTTTATACACTTTGGTTGCACACACTCATTACAACATATTCATATTTTTATAGAAGTTTACCTTTTTATTGCCTTATTTACTTTAAAAATAGCAAAAAAAATCTTTAAAAAATCGTATTTTTCAAAATAAAATCCAAAAAAATATTTTCTTTTTATAAAAAAAATTTAGAATTTTTAAAATCGTTTAAGTATTTTTATTAAAAACAAAAAAACTATTTCTGTCTTTTATCTTTATTAAAAATGTTTCAATTTTTATTTAGGAAATATCAAAAAAATCAAAAATATAACTTTAAATTTTTTGGTAGATCTTTAATAGTGTCTTTAGTCGTAAAAAAATTTCTATAATCTTTCAAGTTCATTTAATATTTTTTATGCATCTTTAAATGGTTTTTAATGAGAAAATATTGAAAAATATTTCCGTATGAGTTGAAAATATGTTTTATTTTTAAAATTTAGTTTTTAGTATTATAAGTTTCTATGTCAATTTTTAGATTTTATTTAATTTGTTTAGTATTTTTTATGATTTTTATACAAGTTTTAGTAGTTAAAGTTTACATTTTTCTTGTTTTTAATACTTTTTATACATGGACGAAACATGTGCAAAACGGCAAACCACATGGACGATATCTGCAATAAATTTTATAGGTGAGGAGTGAAAAGACTAAAATGCCCTCACGTTTTTTGCATGTGAGGGTTGTTAAAGGCGGTTAGTTGACGAAAGGATGAAACTTGAAAGAATCAACAACCACATAAACGCATGTTGTACTTACTTTGAAATCAAAACGAAAGGTGTTACTGTGTGTAAACCATAAGGACGAACTTTGAAATTTACTCTAAAACAACACATGAGTTCCTTACCTTAGTACATGTAATGTCAAAGATAGGGAGTTGACTATTTTAATGTTCGTACGAATTCTTTTGGAAAAGGCCATCACTCTTGAATATTCAAATAATATCTAATAAACATGAAATCAAATTGGTGTTATCTTCAACTAAAGAAGTCAAGCAAACTATGGTTTTTTCTTTTTGAGTTTTTTCAACGAAATAGCTATAAACACTTGCAAACTATTAAAAAATTATACGCACTCGAATGTTTCGATTTGTATGTCCAATCATAGGACACATATGTCACATAAACATTCGTAAATAGTTTATGATACAAGATTTAGACGATATCAGCTCGAACCGCTGCTTATCCAAGGGGGATTATGACTAAATCGAGTGGTATCTTGATCTTCAGATCTAGTAAGATGAGAAAGTCGTTAGTCTCATAACAGGAAGGGGCTCCTACGATAAACCTCCGGTGTAAGAATCAGTATATGATATGATGAAGTTTAAAATAGAGATTGAGAGAGAGTTTAGTATGTATAAGTTGTTAGTTAGAAGAAGTTAACCTTTGAATACCAAATGGTTTGGTATTTCAAGTGGTTCTCCTTTTGTCATTATCCCTGGATCATGGACGACGGAACACGATATTACCTGCTGGGTAATAGCCTGCTTGTGTTGTAACTATCATGTCATGCCTCGTTATACGAATCATATTGGTGGTACTATTTGACTTTCGGCGTCCTTCAGATCTATACCTTCACGTGTAACAAATTTTCTACCCATTTAGAGAAAAGCTTGGCCTGCACTCTTCTCTAGCGTATAAGTCGTTGCTTCTTTAAGCGGATCACGTAACCCATGACTTGGAACCCACTTATTGTTGGATTGTAGTAGAAGAGTGCTTCGTAAGGTAGATCTTGGACGGCGGTTTTTCTAATATTCATTTCGATATGCATAAGGGATAGATATATATAATAATATATATATATGGTGTCCTCTATATAATTCCCCCTTTTTGGGGACGTGCTCGCCCCTTGCATTTGTGGGTGACTTAAGTGTGAGCTCTTCCGCCCCTATAAGTCTCATGACCCCTATAGTAGTTAATGTAGTTTTCTATGGAAATCTATCTAGACTTATTCTTCTAACCACTGGTCTAAACTGCATGTATACTCCTTAGGGTGTTCCACGCGTCTTGTGTTGGGTAACTGTGCCATATGCTTTCATCGTAAGACTCTTGACTGATGGGACTACTGGCGGCGCTTTATCCGATAACTGGTTTTCCTTCGATCTTAGCCACTCGCTTTTGAGCGTGTTCATTTGAACCATTTATTAGGAAGCGAGCCGTCGTGTCGCTCCCTAAGTCGTTAGATGCACCGTTTCAAATTATGTGCATTATAAGGGCTTCGCTCCCCTCTCCCTTCACTTTTTCTTTTATTGTTTTCCTTGTGCGCTTTATACTCTAAACCGAGTTCTTCCTTATTCAAGTTCTATCATTATTTCCAAGAATCCAAGGTGCGTTATATACTTTATCATGGCACTTCTATCCTTTCATTCTACACTTACTAATTTAGAACTTGACACCTTTTGTAACGATTATAGGACAGGGGACGAGTTCGGACCGGAATTACCAGGGCCGAACGACTCGATTCGAGACTTTCCTGAGGGGAAGATTGGTGTTTAAACTTTCTTTCTTTAGTTTGCTAACTTTTGCCTTCCTCTTCCTACTTTCTTTCTACGCGTTGTTAAGCATTTTGGAATACATATGTCCCACTTGACTGTTCTTGGTGCCTCCCAGATCAGCCATTTTGGAATAAGTTGTCGTGTTCATGGTGGAGTCCTTACCATACACTTGTTTCGCCAGTTTTATCTTGCTACAACCCTCCCTCCTGAGTGGATTACCATAGAAAAGAGGCGTAAGAACAAGAATACCACCATTCCTGTTTGTCATATTGAGCCCTTTGACTCTCTTAAGGGGTGGAGAAATAAAAAAATTTGGGTTAATGCTTCTATGGCACCCATTTCTATGCGATGGTTTAATGGAGGAGAGTTCCCATGGGATTCTCTGGTAGATGGGTTTGATGTTGATATGACCTTAGAGACCATTCTCAATGATAATCCCACTTGGATTATAAAATATTCGGAGGAGTTTCTTGTTTTGATTGGGCTCAGCCGTATGTAGTACGCGCCTAGGGCCCGTCCTGCCTTTTATGATAATCAAACCAAATAGGTTGGTCTTTTGGTGTTTGAACGTGTTACCACTTTTTGCTTTTACTTGGTTTTTCTCCAACTCTTTCTTTTTTTCTAATGCATAGATGAGGCTTCAGGACTTTGTCAAGGTTGCTAATTCTTTTGACGTTACTTGCGGAGAAGAAACACTAGAAGAGAATGAGAGACCATTACTGGAAAGGACTTCTGATGTGGTTACCCAACCGTTGGATCAACTTGTTAATCTTGCTAGTGTACCCATTAAACAAGAGATTCAGATCACCACTCTCCCACCTCCTATATTTGTTGCTAGAAAGAGAGCTTTCGTAGAGACTCCCGCTCGAGAGTCTGCTTCAAAAAATCAGAAGGGTATGATGGGGTATAGTTCTGGGAGGACCTCAGCCAAAGAGTCTACTTTAAAATTAAAGAAAGATACAGTTGGGCTTGGTTCATGGAAGGCCCCAATGTCAGTATCATTTATTGTTTCTCCTTTTCGCTTCGCTGCTGCCACTAAGGCTGGGGAGTTTATTCCTGTTGTTACCTCTTGCCCTGCCAAGAGGTTTAAATCTTCCTTGAATAGCAGTAGATCCAGTGTTTCCAAGAAACCGGGTGCCAAGAAAGGCAATTTAGTGATCATGCCTCCTTCTTTATTGCATTGGAATCCATTGCCAGTTCTTCTCACGACATTGTTGATGATTTAGTTGGTTATGAAGTTGGTTCTAGACATCTTGTTACCTCCACAAAACATATCAGAACTGCTACTTATTTGGCGTATACTCATTCACAGCCGCTAGTTCCTACTCGTTCTTCGCCTCTGCCCTCGCCCATTTCGAGGCATATTTTGGGGATCATAAATGCCCTGGTTGAGGATTCTGCGGAGACTCGTCGCCAAGACAATTATTTTGCTTCTATATGTGTGGATCCGTCTGTGGCCAAGGATATATATCAGTTAGATTAGGAGCTTACTAATGATTTCATTATGGACAAGGGACCGTTGTGTCGGAGTTTTGTTGATCATCTTGCTACTCTTGGGTGATTTGCTTGTCTCCGGTCTTTGTCTCATGAACAAATTTGTGATCGGGCTAATGTGGCTGCTACTCGCCATTTTACTTTATTTTCTAAAATTCGATTGAGGCTGGATAATGCGGAGAAGATATAAGAAATTTTAGTGAGGACTAAGCCCGTCGTGATGCGGCCATTGCTGAAAGTGATGCAAAGATTGCTCGGTTGAAGAAACTTGTTGAAGAGAAACCCTCCGGGGAGGTGGCCCGGTTAAGGTTGGGAAAGGAGGAGGTTGACAGAGAGGTGTCCCATATCAAAAAACAAGTGGGGGAGCTAAAGTCAGAGGCTGACAAAGTTCCAGGTTTACTTGCCCATTATTCTAAAAGGGATACTGAATTATCTACCATGAATGGAACGTATGCGGATCTTCTTCGAGAAAAGACTCAACTTGAGTATCAGAACTCCAAAATCTGGAGTCAAGTTGACGGGTAGGTTGAGGTAAAACAGGAGTTCGCCCGACAGTTGGCCTCTCAACAAGAAAGGTTTGATCATCGTATAGCGTCCTTAGATGCGCGTCACACCAACATGGATAGAGAGTATGAGGTTGAAATTACTTTGACCATGAGGGATGCAATCGAGACCAAGAAGTGGGATGTTTCTAAGGGTTTTCGTTATTTCTTAAATAAGTTTAAGGAGAGTGATCTGTTGGGGACCCGTCTTGGTGCTTGTATATCGGCCACCATTGCTGATGGTATGAGGCAGGCCTTGAGGTATGTATTGTTCATGAACGGAAGGGAACTAACATCAACTCAATTACCTCTTATGATCCGAATGCAGCGGAGGTCTACGTGGATGCTACTTGAGCAGCTAGAAGCATGCGTTGATGAGAAAATTTCATATATTCGAGCTTCAATTACCTCTTATGATCTGAATGCAGCGGAGGTCTACGTGGATGCTACTTGAGCAGCTAGAAGCATGCGTTGATGAGAAAATTTCATATATTCGAGCTTTGTTGGTGATGGAAGTGGACGAACCTAAGAAGGATGAGGTCGCGACTATAGAGAACCCTGCATCTGGTTCGCCTTCTTCTGCTGGTGGTGGTGTTGAGTAATTCATCGTAGCATCGAGTGTCCCTTATGCTGGTGTTGCGACCAAAAAATCTACCACAACTGAGGATCCGAAGACCGTTGAGCCGGATATCATTACTTCGACTGGACCGTGCTTGACCTTGCTGCTACTACATACCCCTCCACTACCGTTCCTGAGAATCCTTCTCCATTTGGAGATTATTTTATGCACCTTGGTTGTAATCTTTGTATTCCGTGTTGTTATAAACGGATTTGTGTTTTAGCTGTTTTCTTTTGTCCCCATGTATCCATAAGCGAGTTTATTTTGTATTTCTTTTGTTATGAATGGAACTTTTTGTATGGTCTTATTATTGTGTTTTACAATTGCCATGCTTAAAAATTTATACGATTGTTTACCTTCGGAGAATGCACTCCCGTAGGTTGGATTAATTGTTAGGTTATCCGTCCTTACAGGGTTGGTCTTTTCCTATTCCTCGTGTGAGTCAATCATGTGGTTGCTGAGCCTCACATTAGACTCGTAATTTTCTAAGTGTAATTCATATCCGGAGATGTACGTGTATTATGAACTTTGTTTGTTCGCAAGGAGAGAATTATGGGTTACTCAGCCCGCCCTATCATGCATTATAATAATAAAGATAATTGTATATACAAAGAAAGAAATAAGACAATTGACTCGGAAAATTGCGAATTTGATCAGACTACCGCTTTGAATGTTTTAAATACGATTTGTTACAACAGTAGATAATGAAAATGGAAATGCCCGGTGCCCGCCGCTAGTTATAGCTAATAACGGCATAAAATGGGTATTGTTGCTACAAATACTTAAATTAAATGTAACATTTCTTAAGGTCGGCGATATTCCATGTTATTAGAAGCGCCGCTCCTTGTTGATTTCGGAGCTTGTAAGCACCGTCTCCTAGTGCTTTGATAACCTCATATGGGCCTTCCCATTTGGGGCCCAGCTTGCCAATATCTTCTATTTTTCTTGCTTCATTGCTCCGGTAGGCCAAGTCTCCCGGCTTTAGGACAGTGTTTCGGACCTTTGAGTTGTAGTATTTCTCCATCTTCCTCTTGTGCTTTTCCTCAGTGATAGCAACTAACTTTCTTTTCTTTTATAGGAGATCCAAACTTAAGAGCAACCCTTCATCGTTTTTTGCTTTATCCACCATAAATCACTAGAAATATGTCATTCTAATTTCCACCGGTAATACTGACTGTGTCCCATAACTTAATAAAAATGGGTTGTTCATATTGCTTGATTTGATCATGGTAGAAGTTCTTTAACCGAGTCTTTGTTATCCTTCCTCAGTCGTGATTTTGTGCCTTAACCACGGCTCCTATTTGCTCACTCCACTAGGCCATTGCTTTGAGGATGCTTGACTAAGGCAAAATGTTGAGTGATGTTTAGCTTTTCACACCATGTCTTGAATGGGTCGTCACAAAATTGCTTTCCATTATTCGAGATTATTTCTGGTAGTTCAAAGTCGCATACAATGTTTTCCCAAACAAACTTCTTCACTTGCTTTCCAGTAATAGTGGCTACCGACTTTGCTTCCACCTATTTTTTGAAGCAAATGGCGACGATTAAGAATTTAACATTTCCAGCTGCTTCAGGGAATGGGGCGCAAATA
>BQNB010009289.1:0-57252 GCA_026074375.1 Tanacetum coccineum | reverse complement strand
AGACCATGATCCAGTTAACCCATTTGCTATGAAAACCAAAGTAATCAAGTGTTAATTTCAAAAAGTCCCATGAAACTATGTCATAAGCCTTCTGAATATCTACCTTAAAAGCATACCTTCTAATCTTGCATTTCCAAGTATACCTATTCATAAGTTCCTAAATTAATAGAATATTATCACTAATCTGCCTATCTACAATAAAAGCACCCTGGTTAGGATCAACCAGCCCATTAAGAACCTTCTTAAGTCTATTAAGGATCACCTTGCTTATGCATTTGTAAACAACACTGCAACAAGCTATAGGCCTATAGTGTGAAGTTTTTCTAGGATTTTTAGATTTAGGAACAAGAGAGATGATGGTAGTGTTGAGCTCACCCATCATCTTACCACTTGAGAAGAACTCTTTAACTGCCCTGCAAACATCACCACCCACAATTCCCTAAGATATAACACCCTGTGTTTTCAAGTCTTTGACGACATCGATAAATCCACAACGTACCTTTTGTATTGTACGTGTTTACTTTAAATCATAAGCGATAGGTTAAATCGCGTACGCCAAATATTAGCGTTCAATGTAAACGGGCATCAAACAATTAAATGTTTACATCAAGCAAGGGTTAAGTAATTATTTTGAGAATAATTATTAACTTTGTTCATTTTATTTTTATCGGATACGTAAAGTGTATACGTTTCGCGATAAATTGCGTTTAGGCACTCCCGGAACCACCAAAACTTTTCTACGCTTCAACAAATACCCACTTTTATACCCAATACATAAAATTAACTCAAATATATCATATATCTCTTGCCATAACCGAATTCATGGCTAAATATTCAAAGAAATATCATATTTGGTCAAGATTGGTCTTTATACATCCTATCACCTTAAATGAAGCCATACCTCCCATGCTTCCCATACCCTTGACCAACTTTTTCCCTAAATCACTCATCTTGTCTTGAATAGTGTTATTGACTAGCTTTTATACATATAAGTCTTGCACTCCTAAAGAAAGATAACATACACTTCATTTTACTTAGTAAAATTTCACACAACTCTCTCTTTTTGCTCTTACAAACCCACGGCATCAAACACTATTAGCCTCAATTTATTGAGTCGAACAAGGAAGCTCGGTCACTCTACGATGGAGCTTCGGTCTTTAATTAGTTAATGTTGTAATAGAATAATATCGGGAATCGGGCTCGATAGTTAATCTAATATTGTATATGTTTCGGGTTTAATCCCAAGCAAAACCCGAGCCCGAGTCCTAGTTAAATATCCCGCACGTCACATTAAATGTGTAGGGGTATATATATAGATATTTTCTAACTAAGAAAATATCTATCTCATATCTAAGAAAATATCCATCTCATTTTCTATCAAATATCTTATCTCTTTTCTCTCTCAATTCTCTCTCTAAACAACTCACTCTCTTTCTCTTTTCTTGTTCCGATTTCGTGTTTGATTCTATGAAGTGAAGTGTTACGGGATCCTACAATTGGCATCAGAGCAAAGGGTGGATTCGTGTGGTAAAACAAGCTCAAATTCGTGGCTTATATTGTGACAAAAAACCCCACGGCTCAAAAAAAATTTTGGGCTTATTTGTTTGTTAATCTTGATCTTCACTTGTTCTACACATCAAAAGGTAAGAGTGCTTAAAATTTCGTGTGTTAAACAAGCTCCTAGCTCGAAATATAAGCTTTAAAAGGTTAGTGTTCTTCGTGGAGAGTTGCTATATATTGGACGATTCACAAGGAAATACGAGGTTATGTGTGTCTAATCTTGATATACGACCACTTAATATTGTATGTTCTAGCCTTTGTTCGTGGGTAATAAGCTCATTTAGTGAAAATTTGCAAAATTCGTACTTGGCATTCTTCGTGGCGGTTTGACAAGATCCACGTTTTAAGGAAGTTTCAGGCGGCGGTTTAACTAGGTCAACGGCGATTGCTAAAAACAGCGAGTTGCAAGAAAAGACAGCGAGTATGCCAAAAACATCGATTGTCCAAAAATAGCGGTTGCTAAAACGACGGTGTACTAAAAACCGGCGAGTTGCGAAAAACGGCGAGTCGCCTAACGCGAGTTGCTAACGCGAGTGGCTAACGGCGAGTTGGCTAACGACAGTTCTAACTCGGCGAGTTACCAAACATCAAGGTACTAATTTCAGCGGTTTACAAAGAATTTTTTTGCGTGAAGAAAAGGGTTTCAGGAAAACAGCCATAACCTTTTGATCCGTAGGCCTTTCAGGCCCGTGACCTCTCAAATCGAAGAGAAAAACGAGACGGATCACGCTGTAGCCACCCTTTAGCTAGTTAAGGATTTTTTGAGGCCCAAAACACTCGTTTACTATGATTTATTGACATTTTTCAGTTTTTTGGAATTTGCGTTAGACTTGTTTTTGTTCTAGCTCACGGCCCATCTATATTTTTAGGCCCGTTTCAGTTTGGTGAGCCTATTAAACAAACAGCTTAAACTCTAGCCAGAAAATTACTGTTTTTAGACAAGTTAAATCATTGGCCGCTATACCGAATCAAATTTCTGCATTTCACGGTTTTCTATGATTTTTGTAAAATCCGTAAGTCATTTGATCGGGTTTAATCATAGACGTGTAAAATCCCTGAACGTGAATTGCTGACACACCACACACAATCACAACATATCCACTTAAGATCAACAAAATCTTTCACACTTCATAAATTCACGATAAAATGGAAAAGAAATATACCTTAGCTTCCGTGTTTAGATTCGGAAAAACAACAAATGCACTAAGTCAAGACAAATCAAAAGAATGCATGGTATCTTTCAACAACTTCATTCACACCTCAAGTGTAATTTTAACTACGACTTCAAAGGAAGTGAACCGAGGAAGGATTCCAAACGCGCAATTGCAACACTCTTTGGTCAAAGATTTAATGAGAGACTTTCACGGGCACAATGTTCCTGTACATGGATCAACTACAAAAGCAACTTGACAACGAAGAATCTCAAGAGATTGGATCCATGTCTGCTTTTAAAGTACTCGAGACACAGTTTCAGATGTTCATCAAGTCACGGTTTTATTTGGGATAGGAATAGAGTTGACATGACACGTAACAAATTCCTACAATACACTCGACTCGATTTCCAGAATTCCGTGACACAACTGATCCAAAACATGGATTCAGGTTAAAAGCTCAATTGAGAAAAGAGCCTGCTAAAAGAGCATGTCAGCCGGTGAATGAAAGACTGATGCAGACGACAGAGAAAGTTGATTCGAGTATAAGCTTGGATGCTAGTAGTTATCATGAAGCAATGGGACAGAATCACAAGAACAGGATTCAAGCAGCAACCAGGTGAATGATGCACATGTTAATGATGCAGATATCAGACCCATATATAATGAAGAGCCAATGGCTGAGGTACAAACGACTGATGATAATGTATCTGCTACAGGACAACAACATCCTGAGCAACCTGAATTCAGTAATGAAGGAAAGGTTGACCAGAATGCTGAACAATGTCATACATACATCCTTACCTGCTAAAAGTAAGACTGAAACATGACAACCGTAAACTCTCATATCAATCACTCGAGTCTGAAAATATATGTCTCAAAAATACTGTTGCCCAATTTCAAAAAGATTTTTCAAGAATGGAAGCACATTGTGTTAATCTTGAACTTAAATATCAAAATCAAGTTTTAAAAGAAGGGCAACAAGGTCTCAATTTTTGAGAATGTAAAAAGTAATGAAGCCAATTTTAAACATGACATCGATGATAATTGAAACATAAACATCGAATTGAACATAGTGTGGTTAAATTACTCGCAGAGACTGAGCATTACATAAAAGAAAAAGAGCACTTGAACAGACGTACAAGATCTTTTTGATTCTATCAAAGAAACAGTTTCAGACCAAAGACCAAGCATGACCTTTAATGCACAACAGAAACAAAAAGTCTAATGAAAATGCTGATTACTAGCTCAGATTCCGAAAAAGTGGGTTTGCAATTGCAGCATTAAAAATAGTTAAGGAAACTAACAGAAATATTGTGAATACGAAAGTCTGCAAAGCCACTCAATCTGGAAAACCGATTGGACCAACCACTCATAAACCAATCGTTGTTGACAACCGACGCGTTTAAGTCTGACAGACCTAGACTTTCAAACGACGGTTTGCCTCCCAAGTTGATGTGAACAACGATTTGTCAAAACCAGTCACTACACATTATTTGCCTAAGGAAAGAGAATCTGCCTCTGCAAAACCTCATCACGTGATTGCATCAAAGCCTCATCTAGTATAGCTCAAACGACATTGTTTCATAATCACTACCTAAGGAGGCTAAGAAAAAGGCACAAGAACCCACCTAGACTCTAGAACTTTTCTGACTCAAACATTTTGTGCTCACATGTCAGAAACGTGCTTTAATGCCAATCATGGATTCATGTGTAAAAAATTCCTAAAAGAATCAACTCACGTGCTAAGGTTCCCATCCAATAAGAACAATAACAAGAAACAAACCCGAGACACACAGGTTTCAAAGTAACCAGAAAGACAGATCCCAAAAGGACATAGTTTTTCAATCAAAAACACTTCCATGTGCATGAGAAAACTACAAGTCCTAGATCATTGTCTTAGGTGGCAACCACGGGTAGAATTCTCAAGACTTGTTTGGTCTTAGGAGATGGGTTCCAACTGAAAGACATTCGCCTTAGCACAACAAAGGTGATAGTGAACCCCCAAAATGGTTCAAATGCAATAGCACTAAAACCAATGTGAAAGCGAACAAGCTCTTGATGTCAGTGCAGGTACTCTCTTAGAGTACAGGTACATCGTTCAATCATATAAGGAAGACCATATTTGGTTGCGGAAAAGACAATACCTCAAAAAACAGGGCTTCAAGAATTTTGATTTGATGAAATCAAAGAAGGACGTTTGAACACAGCATTCAAGCCGCGGTCAAATCAATGTAAAATGGTGTCTGCTCAAAAAAAAAATAACACTTTCAGGCCCCGTTCCTTCAATGTTTCATATACGTTTAATAAAGCAGTTCAAGCCTCGGCGTCAATGTCAAATGGAGTCTGCTGAAAATAACACTTTCAGCCCCGTTCCTCAATGTTTCAAAAGACGTTTGATCGCAGCAATACAACCTCTGTCTTTATGGCAATGACGTCTGACTTAACCGTTCAGTAACTCGAATTCAAGACCACACACAATGACAGACAAGTTCAAAGCTGGTTCACAAAAGTTTTGTTCCTCTAGCAGACAAGACAGCTACATCACAAAAAAAACAAAGATGTTTTGGAATTACTAGACTCACCTTCACATAGCAATGCTGAGGACAACAGATATATATATACAAATACAAAATCTGAAAAAAATAGAAAATTTCCAAAAAGATTATTCTCGACATGTCTCTTGGAATCGATAACATTTACATGCTTAGAAATGTCGATTAACATTGACACGGGTGTGTAAATGAAGTTCGAGCGAGAGTTTCAAATAGTTTCAAAACATGTCATTTCTAATTTTCTAAATGGCTTATGTGCAAATGTCAGTACATAACCCGGACTTCAAATAAAGGAAGGTTTATAACTTATCCTCACAACGAGAAAATTAACGTTTCTCGGTCTTGAGCTGTTCTTACAAGACATTCAATGTTTTTAGCTCAAGAAAAAGGATAGTGTACGTTTCAGTGCGCTTACCCTTACCGTTAGAAGAGAAGTCCTCTAACATTTGGTTTTTCAAAAAGTTGAACACGATTTTTCAAGAATTTCTCGATGACAAATCATAATCTTTCAAAATTGTGTGTTCAACACTCCAACCCTCACAATGTTTTCAAAAGACAACAATTTCTCAATTGGTCCTATTCTGAGGGGGATTCTTATTCGTAAAACAAAGTTTTAATGTTCTGGATACATCAATCAACGACCATTCATAATGTATTTCAAATCATATCAAATGTTCCAAACCATTCATGCTGACCATATTTTCTCCCACAATTTTCAAGACATATTTTAATCACAAGGTATTTCAAAAACTAAGTGTTTATTATTTAAAATAAGGGAGAAAAATGTAATAAATCTGATCTTTTCGACTCAATGTGCTGAAGAAAAGTTTTGTTTCATGATTCGATCTTAATAACACAACAACATCTTAATTTACACGACGATTCTAAAGTCCTACGTTGTTTAGTTAAGAATCCAATCCCATGAATCCAACCAGAACCGGAGGATCTACCCAGGATAATCCAAAGTTAGAATAGCAGTCCTTATAGTATGATTGTAATTGGGTGGTCGTCTTTTGAAGTCATATTATTATAAAGATTTACGTGCATTACATTTTAGGATATTGTTATGTTGTGAAATCTTTACGTTATCAAGTTAAACAAGTTAAGCCTATGAGCTTTGTAACGAACCATTTATGAAATCTAATGTGTCAGTTTTTAAACGACTCTTTTAGAGGTCGTTCTCATAACTTGTGCTATTGATCTATGAAGTAATACCCCCGGAACATCATATTCCGCTGTGGCCTATTTTGGGGGTGTTACAGATTGGTATTAGAGCCAAGGTTATAGAGAACCAGGTCAAATGTTTTTACTTGGTCTATAACCGTTTTCAAACATTGTGTCATTCAAAAGTTTTCAAAGGGACATACATACAAACAAGTAGTGTTGCATCTAGTTTGCATCTAGTATACATACTTACATGTCATGCATCATTTTAGAATTAGTTGATTATACTAAGTGCTTACATAGGTTATATACATGTTAATATTACATTACATATATTACTGCTTGTCTTATATAATATACTTATACAAGTTTATACTATGGTTACAGATTTTCCATGTCATCCGACAACGCATCGTCCGCTGTTACCTATACGTCCGTATCTTCTGATTCAAATGGACCATCATCATGGGGTATTCCACTCGTGAATGCCGGTGAGCTTCCGGAGATAGACCCGTACGAGGAGGTTGCCCAACAAGGGCAGGCACACCCACTGTCACCTGCCTATGTACCTGACCCCATGGAATTGGATGAGCATGTACCAGTATATGTTTCGGAGCCAGAGCGCCTGGAGTACCATGCACCATCAGATGATGACATTCAGGTCGAGGATCAGCCTTATGCTGATGATGCTTCACCGACCGTTAAGTCACCTGGATACATTGCCGACTCGGATTGGATGGAGGAGGATACTGATGAGGATTCTATTAATTATCCAGATGAGCCCGAGGATGGCGAGGAGGATGATGATGAGGATCCCAAGGATGATCCTAGTGAGGAGCATAAGCCCGAGGATGACGACGACGACGATGATATAGATGATGCAGATGAGGAGCCCACTGAGGACGAGGAGGAGGAAGAGTACCTAGCTCTGGCTGATTCTTTTGTGGTACCTGTTGTTGACCCTGTTCCCTCAGCTAAGGATACAAAGACATTTGAGACTGATGAGTCTGCACCTATGTAACATTTCTGATTTTCACAGATTGTACGACTCTTTAATGACAACAATTTATTTTAGTCTGATACGCGTTCACTTTTAATTTTGACGTTTGACCGCGCATTCGTTAAATAGTTTCGAGCTTCGTAAAATTTACGACGTATCTCGCTATTATTCTTATGATCATAAAATATCATTTTATGAACCATGTCGTATTTGTTCCTCAACCTTGGCCAAAGCTCGCGTTTAAGGCTCGCGTTAAATTAACTAGATATTTTACAAAATATCTAAAAGATATTTATAAGATATTTGCAAGATATTTATAAGATATTTATTAGATATTTAGAAGATATTTCCAATATATATACAAGTTATCATTTCATTTGATCATATCTTTTCCTTTCTCTTTGTGGTTTCAGCCGAGTATCACCACCCCACACACAAAATTCATTTTGATTCTTAATCTTAAGAACACATTCAAGTATCACTCAAATGATGATATGAATCAAGTGAGAACCAAGTTGTAGCTTGCTTTCTCTTTTCTTCTTTCTCTCCTTTTGGGTTCGAACCAAGCAAGCAAGGCACACAAAGGGTGTGTTTGATTATTGAAAGTTATTGGGTTGGTTCGAGTTTGGCTTTGGTTTGGTTCGGGTGAGGGTGAGCCACGACTAAGAAGCAAGAAGGACGAGACGAGTGCCTTTTGTTTTCCGACTTTGCTCCATATAGCATAGTGAGCTCATTTTTATGTCTATTTCAATTATTTCATTCATTTGATTGATATACGTAAATGTGTATATATGTGATGAAATCGGTTGAAACTTGCGGCGTCTAGTGCATGGTGATATAAAATGATTTAGTGGGCTAAGTATAAATTGTATGTCATGTTAGATGTAGTTTTGATGAGCTAGTTGGTCGAAAACGGATTTTGGCGTGGTTTGTAATAAGTTCACTGTGAGCAGAAAGTTTGGCACGCCAACCGAGGATCGAGATTTCGTAAAATCTGATTTTAGGCTTGGAAATATGGTAGAGCTTGCTTAGACGATCGTTTCCATATAAGGATCGTCTCGTATCTCCTAATAACGAAAAAGTTATGGCGAAAACGAGATATATTCGAAACACTAAATTTCTGCACTAGTATAAAAGGGCGCTTGCTGTCCGGATTTTAAAAGCTCGATTCGGGCACTTTCGAGTCCGTTTCGGCCTTCGGCCGAAACATGAAAGTCGTTCGGAAGGTCGTTTTACTTCCCCGCGAGGTTCTTTAAGTCTAAAAGCGAGTGATAACGGGTCGTAAGGCGGGGGCAAAAATCTGGTTTTTGGTATTTAACCCACTGCATCAGACCTGATGCGAGTGCTTTTTCGCCCATTTCGGTCGAGTTTCGGGTCTCGGACAAAACTGGAAAGTTGTTCAAAATAACGTTTTACCTTTTCCGCAAGGTTTTATAGAATTAAGGACGCCTTATAACGGGTCAAAAACGCAAACGCAGGTATGCGTTTTGGTAATATTTGTTGGCAGAAACTGGTAGTTTGGGTTTCGGGTTTCGACTAAAACTAAAAAGTTGTTCGGAATATCGTTTCGCATAAATTCTCTTTAGAACCCGAATCGTGAAAATGTGATTTAGTGAGTCGTTTTGGTCGGATCAGACTTAGAAAATACATATATTTTATAAAAGTCAAACATAAAAGTCAAAGAAGACTTTAATAAACGTTCACGTGTTGGCAAGGTGATTTCGATTAATAAAAATATATCGATTACTCTACTATCGTAAGTACTATTTTTGAGACCATTGGTCGATTCTAAATATAGAAAGTATAAAACGGTAACTTTTCGTAATAGTCGGAATGTGATATCATTATGAGAGATTAATGACTAATTAAGCGTCGAAGGTTCGACGAGGTTAATAAATATTATTATGAACATAATATTGTGTCGAGACTTGCTAAAAAGGGAAAATTATTGAAAATAGAAAGATTTTTAATTAAGTGTGTTAGGACTTATGTATTCATAGTTACTCCTGGTAGTATAGTCATTACTACTGGTAGTATATTAGTTACTCCTGGTAGAGTAATTTTGTCATTAGTACTGGTAGTATAATAATGGTTACTACTGGTAGCGTTATAGTTAGTCCGGGTAGTACAAATGGAAAATAGTATATATAAAATATACTCAGTGTTAAGGTTAGGACGCACAAGTGGATTTCTCGTCACCTATAGAGAATGAAAACAAATATAAAAATAATATATGTGTTTCGTTGAACGGATGTACGCATCATTGATATTACTTCATACATATGTAATCGAGCCGACATAATTATAGGTTGGTCTAAGAACGTTCTGCTTCTGTTTATGATTTATCGGTATTTGATCGTGAACTTGATCAAGGTGAGTTTTCATAACCCCTAACACACGCCCTCCGCCCCATGTTACAATTGTTGATTTACAAGTTTTGGGGAGAAAACAAGTTATTTTGTTTTAGCAAATTGGACGCAAGTGTACATTTTATCATGATTATTGTTTTTTGCCTAAGAGCGAGAACCCACAATGCCCCAGAATCATGAAACTGTTAACTTCTGGTTTGGGGAAAAAAGCCGGCGAAGTGTTATAACTAGATCTATTTGGGATAGACCTCCCCGTTCGGTGACTAGCTACCACTGGGAACTAAAGTTAAAGCATGTCGGATGTTGGATGTTACAGTTGAAACAACATCACGGGCAATGTAGCAATATTTATTATTGTATTCATATATATCCGAGCTTCGTGTCAGAGCTTAGGTAAACGTAATTACATTCTGTGATGGTTGCATGTCCACAGGGAAAGTCTTGCGGTCCTGGATTATACATTTATATAAACCTATGAATTCACCAACTTTATGTTGACCTCTTTAAGCATGTTTTTTCTCAGGGGTATGAAGATAGTTTGGATGGGACGGAACGCGGATATCAAGAATGAAGGCTCGGTGAACATATGGTTATAAATTAATGAAACATTTTTGAAATGAAGTCGTAAGATGACTTGTATAGTTTGGGACCTATCTTGTAACTCTGCTGTTTTCTTTTAAAACTAAATGAAATTGTCATATAAACGTATCTTTAAGCGTTTACTGGGACTCGTGTGCTTGTATTATGAAGTAGCACCCCAAATTTTATATTCCGCTGCGTACCGCATTTTTGGGGGTGTTACAGATTGGTATCAGAGCTCGAGTTGTAGCGAACTAAGTCGTTTTTCAAACTTGGACTACAACTGATTTTGGAAATTTTGTCACGAGTCGTTCACCGATGTCCGATATCCGCGCGTGCGTTGGTCCCGATCCTTAGATGCTTTATGTGGTATACTTGATTGCATATTATGTGTGTAGCAAGCGGGTGACACTTGGTATAAGTGGTAATTATATATGTGTATATATACAGTGCATCCGTTCTATAGTATACGGATTTATACATACTTTACTTTTGAAAATGATTACGGATTAGCTTAAGTGGATTGAACCGATGGGTACATATTCATAAATGTCCGGATGATCCTTGGAGGGGACATCTGCGATGGGTACATGTTCTTTAATGCCCGGATGATCCTTGGAGGGGACATCTGCGATGGGCGCATAGTGCATCGGTTTCATGAACTTAGAGTAATGGTAATCATGGTTTTATACACACGTGTATGTGTACGTTGCCTTGAATAAAGTGACAATACATATTTTGGACGATTGCGGTCCGGATTTATACAAATATATAATATATATGCTTACATGATGCATATACGTGTTTATATTATAGTACGTGCAGTACTATGAGGGTCTTATATTTATATACAAAGATGAGTACACAAATGTCTATGGGATAGACAAACACTAGAACCCTGTCGAGGTATGGTGGGTTGCACCATAGCCTCAAGACCATGCATGATATGCATGCAATATGATAACTATGTAAAGTTATATGAACATAAAGGTTCGAGTATTGTCCAACGTCGAGTAAATTTATTAATTAGGTCGAGATGTATACCAATTCATGACTGAATCTCAAGACAGTTCTTGTTTGATAAGTTTGCATTCTTTCGCATACTCTACAATTATTTATATAAGGATTATTTATATAAATAGGGGAACATTTCTTTAGGCAAGGTAGTACGACAAACTCGTAGGTCCTAAGCGATGCCTAAACATTAAGCTATCAAATATGGTACCTTACCATCATTCGTTTATGCCAGGAGCGCATAGTCATATTTACCATACCGGTCTTATATAATATACTTATATAAGTTAAGTTTTGCTCATTGCAAGCAGTCATGCTTTCATCATCGACGGTTACCTACACATCTGCCCATATTAATTCCGAGCCATGGAGATTCCAGTGAGCTTCTGATGAGGAGCTAGAGGAACTAATGAAGGATCAGCTTCTACCTGCTGATGCCTCACCTATAGCCCTATCATCGGGCTACATTTCTGACTCCGATCCAGAGGAGGATGATGAGGAGGACCAGAGGAGGATCCTGCTGACTATCCTGCCGACGGAGGAGACAATGATGATAATGAGTCATCTGATGATGACAACGATGATGATGATGTGAGAGGATGAGGAGGACGAGGAGGAGGAGGAGCACCTAGCTCTGGCCGACCCTTCTGCTATACCTACAGATGATCCTCTCCACACCATATCATCTTGTTTTCTGAGACCAAATCCCGTGCAGTACGGATGTCTATTTAACACCATACTCCACGATCACCATCTGCCGAGAACAAGAGGCAAAATACTGGCAGGGCTTACACTGCAGGGCACAGGGAGAAGAAACATTACGGCGGATCTACGTTGTATTTTAATACAAACTACCCACCATAATTGTTCATAGTGCTCCCAAATGCCACAAGTGCCAACAGAGTTGGCCATCGACCCAAGACTATATGAGTTCTAACAACTGCCCATACTAACTATCAACCTAAGAGGCAATAGGGCAAGTTAAGAAGCACTTGCTATGAATGTGAGAATCAAGGCACTTCAGGAGTGATGCCCGAGGTAAAGAACCAAAACCCATGAGAATGGAGTACTGGAGCACGGGAGTGGTACATGCCTTTAGAGGAGGAGAAACCAAATCAAACCAATAACGACATGAGAAGATATCAATGCCTAGCTCTATTCCTTTAAGAATTCCTCGTTGATTTTCTTTAAAGATTCCGCTGTGATTTTTAATAAACGCCATCAAGTATCTATCAAAGCAATGTGTTGTGAAAATTTCGTCAACTTAACTTTAACCTTTCTACTTTTGTAAGTCAAATTATAACATTATTTTGACGAAAATGAGCATTGGCAATCGTTGGCCCTCAAATATACCCATAGTTTGAATCACCTAAGTATATTTGGTTATAGACTGATCATCTTGCATTCAGAAGAGACCATGTCATGCTGGAGTAGTCCTTAAAACTTCTTGTTCAAGAAAACAATGTTTTTCTATTTAGTTTTGTGGGCGTTTCATAAAACGTATGTATCTCGAGGAACCAACTAACAATCATAATAGCTAAGCAAACCGTTACACCATCTTACTATAAGGTCGACGTCATCTTATACCAAATCCTAAGCCAAGAAGCCGAGACACATCACTAGTCGCCCTAGGAAAATCCGCTATCAAATTTGCTCTCGCCAAAAGAGTTACGCCGATGTGAGGCGTAAGCCTGAAAAATTTCAAGTTGACAAACGTATTTATGCTTAAGGTATCACCTAGAAATTGGAAGTACGCTTTGAGCAAAGTGGAGAGTTAAACTCTAGATAGTTGATGGATCTTTTCAAGATTTGGAACAATTTGAATCAATTGCTTACAACTTGGGCTTCCGGCAGAGCTAGCAGGTCACAATACTTCCATGTATCCAACTTGAGGAAGTACTATGCCGACGAACCTTTAGCCGTTCCGTTGGATGAACTTCACTTTGATGACAAGCTTCGGTTTGTCGAGAAACCTGCGGAAATCATGGATCGAGAAGTCAAACGGTTGAGGCAAAGCCGTGTCCCAATAGTTAAAGTTCGATGGAACTCTAGGGGCTAGGCGAGCCTTTGAGTTACATGAAACGCAAGATCAATTTCGAAAGAAATATCCACATCTCCTCACAAAGACCGCACCGTCCGTCAGTGCAGCACTGAGCTGAGGACGAATGGCCATTTAACGGAGGAAGACTATAACACCCCGTGTTTTAGGTCATTGTACGACGATCGCGTGCCCGATGTCGTAAATATTATTTTACGAGTTTCCGTGAGTGAGTGTCGACATTTAACATTTTATTTGTCGATAATAAATATTTTACTTTATTTACTATGAAAAATTTGAAAGATTGGGTTACTTTTATTTTGAACGTTCCGAGAGTCGACGTTTTGAACCGCGCGACGTCGTTAATCGGATTCGAGCTTACATCGTAAAAATTACGACGTGTTCTCGTTAGTAATTTTATTATATCATAAAATATCAATTTTATGAACCATGTCAGATTTATTTCTCGACCTCGGCCAAAGCTCGCATTTTACAAAATATCTAAAAGATATTTATTAGATATTTGTAATATATATATATAGAATATATATAACATGTTTTAGATTAACAAATTCAGTTTTGTTCTTTCTCTTATGGCTGAGTGGATCACCGAATATTTAACACACACACACATTCCATTTTCCATTTTTATCTTGCTAATTCACTTAAGTGTTACACAAACAAAGATATAAATCAAGAAGGAACCAAGTTCGAGTTGGTCTTGGTTCGGGTTGGTTGGAGTGAGCCGCGGCTAGGACCAAAAGGACGAGACGAACCTTTTTATTTTCCGACATGGCTCCATATAGCATTGTGAGCCTTCCTTGATGCTTATTTCGATTATTTATATTATTTGGTTTGTTTTCGTAAATATTTATATATGTGACGAAATCCATTGGAAACTTGCGGCGTATAGAATATTATGTTATTGATAGTAAAGTAGGAGTAGTAGGACATTATGAGGTATATTGAATATAAGTTTTTTATGAATTTTGGTCAAAAACGGATTTTGGCGTGAATTGTAACATGTGGACTGTGAGCAGAAAGTTTGGCACGCCAAACGAGGATCGAGAAATTGGAAAATCTGATTTTAGGCTTTGAAATATGGTAGAGCTTGCTTAGACGATCGTTTCCATATAAGGATCGTCTTGTAACTCCTAATAACGAAAAAGTTATGCCAAAAACGAGATATAAATCCTTAATATAAAAACTCGGCACTAGTAATAAGGCGCTTGCTGTCCAGATTTTAAGAGCTCGATTCGGGCACTTTCGAGTCCGTTTCGGCCTTCGGCCGAAACATGAAAGTCGTTCGGAAGGTCATTTTACTTCCCCGCAAGGTTCTTTAAGTCTATAAGCGAGTGATAACGGGTCGTAAGGCGGGGGCAAAAATCTGGATTTTTGGTAATTAACCCACTGCATCAGACTTGATGCGAGTGCGTTTTCACCCATTTCGTCGAGTACGGTCTCGACAAAATTTGGAAAGTTTTCAAAAATGACGTTTTACTTCTCCGCAGGGTTTTCTTTTTCTAGAATTAAAAACCCTTATAACGGTCAAAAAACGCAAACGCAGGTAGCCGTTTTGTAATATATTTCGCTGAAACTGGTAGGGTCAGTATTGGTCATTTTCCTGTTGGGTTTCGGTTTCGACTAAAAAACTAAAAAGTTGTTCGGTAATATCATTTAGCATAAGTTTCTTTAGAACCCGAGTCAGAGAAATGTGATCTAGTGGGCGTTTTTGGTCGGATCAGACTTAAAAATAAATATATATATTATAAAAGTCAACGTAAAGGTCAATGAAGACTTTAAAAAAACTTCACATCGGTTGTGAAGATGTTTTTGATTCATAAAAACATATCGGATTTTACTAACATCGTAAGTAACTATTTTGAGACCGTGTCGATACTAAAAAGGGAAAGTATAAAATAGTATGGATCGAAGGCAAATAGTATATAAAATATGCTAAGTGTTAAGGTTAGGACGCGCAAGTGGATTTCTCACTCACATATATGTATGTATACATATATAAATATATATATGTTATTAGTTATCAAAGTGCTATATTACTAGGGAATTTCATAATGAGGCTTCTTCGGATGGCGCTTTGACGAGTTGATTGGATTTACGATTTTAAAGTGTTCCTAACTCCACGTACGACCGTGACATGACCCTTCATTATGATAGCGCCGAACGATATACGTATGAATAAACTATAATATATTATATACAGTGTTTGTGTGTTAAACAACGTATCTTGAATACCGATTCAACCTATATTAACTATGTTGCATTCGGTGCTAGCGTGACGCTATTTTACTTTAATATTTTAGTTATTCAGTTTACACACATCGAGGTGATTCATAGCGCCACTTTACGTTTTTTACTGATTACTATTCCTTGGGGTGAAAACAGCCTTTGTTTTATAAATTGGACGCAAGGTGTATAAAAGTATATTGACTATGTGTGTTTGCCTAAGTAAGCGCTAACCCCCCTGAGCTAATTTCATGCACTGTCAATTTGCTAATGTAGTTGCTAATCAACATTATGTGAGCGCGAATGTTAATAAATAGATCTATTGGGATTAAACTCCTCCGTTTGGGTGATTAGCTAAATCACCGGGAACGAACGTTGACCATAGTCGGACGTTGGATGTTGCGGGTTACAACATCCTGCACGGCAAAATATCTGCTAAAATAGCAAATATAGTTTTAGCTTCAGTGTCATGAGCTTAGGGCAAAAGTAAGCAGTTTTGTGATGTTGCATATGTTGTAACATCACGGAAAGTCTTGCGGTCACCTGCATAATTTATTATACATAAACCTATGAAATCAACCCAACTTTTATGTTGACCTCTTTAAGACTTGTTTTTTCTCAAGTTTGGTATAAGATAGTTTGATGGACGGAACGCGGATATCAAGAATGAAGGCTCGGTGAACATATGGTTATAAATTAATGAAACATTTTTGAAATGAAGTCGTAAGATGACTTGTATAGTTTGGGACCTATCTTGTAACTCTGCTGTTTTCTTTTAAAACTAAATGAAATTGTCATATAAACGTATCTTTAAGCGTTTACTGGGACTCGTGTGCTTGTATTATGAAGTAGCACCCCAAATGTATTATTCCGCTGCGTATCGTGTTTTGGGGGTGTTACAAAATCTGTAGTGGTCCCCATGACACTCAGTATTGCATGGAAGATCCTGAACAAGCCTTTGTTGAATATGCATCCTCGCGTACCGATGAAGCGGGAGGTAAGTGGTACACTTTTACGCCCGAGCAAAACAATTTTGGTGACACCTACAATCCATCATGGAAAAGTCACCCAAACCTTAGGTGGAGACAACCTCAAAATTCCTAAAATAATTTTTCAAACCCACCTAACCGGTTCCAACCCAACGGTTCAATCCTGAACCATTCCTTCAACAACCGTCCTCAAAGCTTTAACAATCAATCAAATCTAGAAGGAGTGGTATCCAACTTTATGGCATCTCAAGACGCTAGATTATCCAAGTTTAAAGCCGATTTCAATCAACAATAGAATGAGATGACCAACAAAATTGACACAGTGTTGAAGGCCATCACCGACCGAATAGCGGGCACACTACCTAGCGACACGGTTAAGAACCCAAAACTGAGTACTTCCTCAGTTTTGTCTGCTCGTTTTTATCCAACAATAGATCCCTAATGCTCATCTCACCCCTCCACTTCAATCAATGCTATCAAAGCACATTCCAATGAGGCAAACATTTCCCAGACAAGCCTACTGCAAACCGAGATCGGGATCAAACCGCGACAACCAGAAGAACCCGAACAAACTCTTGAATATGAATTCCAGGATTTGCATCTTAACCTACCGGTTCCTGAAGTCCTAGCTCACGCTATAATATATAATGCACTGCTGGATAAATACATGGAGAGCTTAGAACTAGGCAAAAATAGGTCAGCATTTGTCTAAGGAGAAGTATCTGCAAAGATGAAAGACCCCGGGTTATTCACTCTACCTTGTAGATTAGGGGATTCGAAACCCTTCGACACTTTGGCTGATCTAGGATCATGTGTAAACATAATCCCACTTTACCTCTTCAAAAAGCTTAACATATGACTATTGGAAGAGACTGACCACATCTTCGGGTTAGCTGACGAAACCAAATCTTACCCCGTAGGAATAGTTAAAGACGTAGAGGTCCACATAGGAAAATTAAAACTATTAAATGATTTCTACGTGATCGATATGAAGAAGGACCCCGAAACCCCTTTGCTTGTAGGAAGAGGATTCATTGCAACCGCCAATGCAGTTACAGACTGTAGGATGGCCAAGATTGCAGCAGAAGAATGAATCACTAGGTTGGTATTCGATGTAAAAGGAGTCAATTTAGGTGAGGAAGAAGCGCCATATTAGACCACGCTTGGAAAAAGGGAATCATACAAACCACACCCTAGCTCGGATGAAGTAGGCGCACAAATCCCTTACTACGCTAGGAGAGACTTCTTAGACTACCATTTGCCCGGAGAGTGGGAAATCACTAGAGATGTTGAGATCAATCCTTTTAAGGATGTCCTTGTGTTTAGAAGAATGGTTGAATTTTTAGGATTCCTACCCATAAACCCTAAGAGTAACATGTGGGAATCGGAGGACTTAATTAACAACCTAATAAACTGGAACAAACCACCCAAGGACGGTGATGGAGCATGGCATGCCAAGATTAGACTGATTGATCCAGACGAAGAAGAGTTTACCAAAACCCTACAATCAATCCCCGCCACTAGGAAACTCTCCGAAAGAGAAAGTCCAAGGGAAATCATCGACTTGGACCACTTTTACGACACTTGACGTGTGACTTCGAGTCTAGGTACAAGACTCGTAAATAAAGAAAAGCGCTTCTTGGGCGGCAACCCAATATTTACTTTTCCTGCACATTAGGAGTGTCTTGTGTTTTAATTCTTTATTGTTTGTTTTATTATGTTTGAATTATTTTGTAATCATGCTTTGTTTGTTTATAACTTCATCTTATTTGCAATCAATGGTATTTTGCAACAAAATAAGTGTAGGGGAAATATTTGGTTTTTAGAACCAAATTCAAACATTTAAAATAAATTGTTTAGATTAATTCGCGTTAGTTTCGAGTCATGTGATTGTAACGACTAATTCTAGGTGTTTATGCAATACTTTCTTCAGATTTGACTAATAAAATTACGTGCAAGAAATTTCTCATTAAAAACAAAAAGGAATTTTTCACAGTGCCTAGAGACGGCGTCGGGATAAAACCCGACGGCGTCGCGTCTCCTACAAAGTGAAAATTCAAAAATCTTTAAGTATTTTTGAAAAATAAAATGTGCAATATTTAAGATTTGTAATTCTTTTGTAAACCTGCATAAACCTATAATTATATCATTACTCTAATCCTATCTTTATTGCTTTCATAGAGTCGAAACCCTAAACTTTTGTTGTATTTATACCTATCCCATGGATTTTACGCTTGGTGTAGTTGTCTTTATCTTTGATTTACAGGTTATATTTGAAAAGAAGAAGCTTGGAAGATCTTATGATGTTTTCATTGGATGATTATTGGAGGACGATTTAACCAGTTATCATATATTTCTTCTCCATTATTAAGCAAACCAGGGGAGTACTAATTTATTTTCCTTATTTTCTTTTCCCTTTATTCATTTTTACGGGTACTTCTATAGAACATTAGGGACAATGTTCGACTTAAGTGTAGGGGAAAATAAGCCTTAAAAACTATTCTTTCATTTGCCATTTGATTTGTTCCTTAAAATGATGGGTAATATATCGAAACATAGCATAAAAAGGTAATTTTGACCCAAATTTAAAAAAAATTATGACACATACCGACGAAAACCAAGTATTAATAGCGTCTCATGGATAGGAATGTGTATGACTAGCACAAAAACCCTCAAAATTCCACTCCCAAAATGTGAGGTTCGCCTTTAGATCTTTAGAAATTCATGTATCCATTATTGATACCCAAGATAATTTGTACCTTTAGCTTTCTCGAGTTAAGGTTCAAATGCTGTCATATGTGTCTATTCCATCATTAGGGATGTGTACGTATGGTCTTTGTCGCCTTTTCTGGAGCATTGGTATCGGTATTAAATTATATGATTGTACTGGTAATATATTAAATTCTAGAACTTGTTTTTGTGATGCATCCCAAGACCGCATAGTGAGTATTAGTATTTGCTAGATAAGAGGCAATAGGATTAACCTATGTTTTAAACCTGTAATTGCTATTATGGTCATATAAACTATATAACTATCCCACACATTTGCCATGCACTCATTTTTAGTGCAGGATACCCCTAGTACAACCCTCCGAGCCTATCCTTTTTCACGGTTCTCGTAAATTTTTGGTTAAGCAGGACTATTAATGAAGAGCATTGTCACCCTTAAACCAATCGTTACACCCAAATCGCCTTAGCCCACCTTGTATGTACTCACCTTTAGTACATTATTGTTTTAATCCAAGTTAATTATTTGAGTACATGGTTGCTAAGTCCTTATCCTTGTAAATACTATTTTAGGACGATTAGGATTCATGGTAGTATTCATCTTATGAAGAATTGGGGAAGAAGCAATTTATTACCCCCAATTGAGCTCAATAAGCTCCATGTTATTTTGATCCACCTCAAATCGGGTCATTAGTTAGATTGTAAATAATCGAGTATGTAAAAGTTCAAGTATAGGGGTGTATCTATAAACCCCCATGATGTATTATATGTTTAAGTAATGGCAGAGCAAAAGTGTACGAAAAGGAAAAAAATGTATATAAAAGAAAGAGTGAAAAAAATGAATGGGCTACCATTTGCTTATGTCTATGTTTATATTAGAGTCAAGAAAAGAAAAAGAAAGAAATTGAAGTAGAGTTGTGTAGAGTTTGTATATCTTCTTATAAATAATTACCATTTGCTTAGTCTTTGGCTTAGCAACCAAACCAATGTGTATTCTTATAAATAATTAGCTAACCCATCCACTCTAAATTCACCCAAAGTCACCACCCAAATGTATCATATCCGTTTCCATTTCCATTAATGTTATCTTACACCTACACCCCACAACCCTTTAAAAGACCTCTTGGACAGTAATGAATAATGCTTGCGCCTAGCGGTGGAGGTTTGATCCTTTACCAAACCTATGGTAATTTATATGTTATGACAAGCAATGAGTGTTGATTTTCCATTTCCCCATTATGTTATAATTTATTATACACCCGAGTTAAAGAGAGAATCACAAACATTTATGTGAGGTGCTAGTATATACTTTCCGTGCTTTTAATTATGAGGTCTAGAAGGTTGTGTTATAAAATACTTTTAAAGAGTAGGTTAAATGACCCTCATATTGTTATTGTCTAGGTAGAAAAGCCCATTTGCTTGTGCACAAGCAAATCCCAAGTGTAGGGGTATTTGATGAGGTGTTATTTTATACACTATTTCAGGGTCATTTAACCACCTAAATCATGCAAATATGCCTAGATTATGTGCTTAATCGTTTGTTTTTAGGTTTTTAGCACTTGGATGACATTCAGAAGAAATACACGTGACTTGGGATCATTTGGAGAAGAAACGGACAAGATTACGGACCTACACCAAATCCATGAAGAAGTATTGTTTATAGCGCGTGGAGACGGCGTCGCAAGCATAAAGTGACGTCGTCGTGATCTATTCAGTGACGGCGTCAGAGATATGCTAAAGGTGTCAGGACGTGACCGGCTTAAAGAGAATCTAGAATCATCCACGTAGCGACGACGTCAGGACTACAACACGACGCCGTCGCAGCGATATCTCTATATATACAAAACCGATTTTAGGGTTTTAAGAGTGTAACTTTATATAACTTTAGGGAGACGAAACCCTAGTCTTTGTAGCAGCTTTGAAGGTCATTTTTAGGGCCTCAAACCCTATTGTAACTACCTTCTATCCATGTTTTAATCAAGTAAGAGTGTTATTCATTAATCATTCAATATTTCTATGTGTTGTGTGATTAATCTATGTTCTTGCTTTATCCTTAACATGATAGGCTAAACCCTCCTTTGTATTTGCTTATGATTGCATGAAAGTCAGATTGTAGATCCTATTACTTTTTCTTCTTGTTAATGAGTGTGTATGTTAGGCTTTAGAAAACCAGCGTTTATCTGTATCGCTGTAGACACGTCGAGGGAAACGCGAGTGCGTAGAAAGGATACCATCAGGTAACAGTCTTCATACTACCTTACCCCCTTATATGGATGATCCCTCTTAAGGTATTTCACATGCATTTAATATACTCTTAGGGGCCTTGTAATAGTCTTCATACGACCTTACTTGTGCGTTGCCTTAACGGAATATTAAATAGACGACAGGTTTGTGTAATCCGTTCATGACCTAGGAAATACTTACACAAATCATCACAAGTGTGACAAGGCAACATGATTTGGAGAAGCAATCTGATAAGTAATGCATGATTAAGTAAATACATTTAATTATCATAAAGTTATCACCAGTAGATTAGCTATTAGTTTAGATAATAGTTAAACAAACCAACCTCTCAAATCATTGATTTACCTGCTTTCTTAAAAATATAAAAACACAAAAATAATCTTCTCTCAACCCTTATAAATTTATTGGACCGTGATCAAGCCTTCCCAACCTATTCCCCTAGAGAACGATAACAACCCCCGAGTCTTGCCTATACTACTACTACAACGGTTAGGTACTCTGCCTAGGGAGTTGTAAAACTTCGTGTAGAAGTCCTACGACGACCGCATCAGTTGTACTAAGATTCTATACTTGTTACGGGTAGAGTTTGATCCATATTCTTACCCGGATATAGTATGTTTCTTGTTTATCTTCTTAATTTGTTATGAACTTTATATTGAATAAGCGTTTGGTATAATTATGATCTTGTTAATCTTAAGCTTATGTTAAAATCCTATCGTGTCCAATCTTATCAACTTTGATTATATACTCATATTGGTATAGGTCAAAAGACCCGTGGTGAACTATATAGTTTTAAAGATTTGTCTACGATCTTTATTGTTTATGACGAGAAATCCACTTATGTTATTTGATAAACAAAATAGATTTGATATAATAGTAACTGGATTATTTGAGTGACACATTTGATCTAGTTAACTAAATATAAGTCTTATGTTAAGCAAGTTAATTTGTGAAAACATTTTCTAACGAGAAAACCCTTTTTATAAAGTAAAGTCCTAAGTTTGAGATCGTAATTATCACCATTGCTTATGAGCTATATGAAATTATCCGAGTAATCATCTTTCTCATTATTGAATTCAGTTCAGTTTATTTTAAGTCTGTTAAAGTTTATTTTTCATCTAATTGTTCGAACACTACGCAAATCCCTGTGGACGACATGTTCTTACCTAAAAAGATTATACTACATACGTGGGTTATACTTTTACCCGTGTGTTTCCATATAATAAATTGGTATTTTCAGTCTTATAAATTTAAAGCTTTTAAATCACATCATTGTGCAAATTATGAAAAAAGGTTTTTTAGCTCAGAGAACGCAGTCAGCTAAAATAAATTAAGAATGAACATGATGGTTAGTAGTTAAATTAGCTAAAAGGCAGTCTGCTGAAATAAACTAATTAAGAATGAACATGATTGGTAGGAATGTGTCGATTTAGCTAACTGCGTTCTAGTTGTAAGATTTAAACAACTAACAAGGTTGCAACAGTGGTGATGTTTAGATGACGCTTATTTTATAAGATATCCTCCAACTATGCTAATGCATAAGATACGAGGATGATCATTTTTTATGTAAACTTTTATAAGATATTCTCAAACTTATATAAGACATCATCTTCTTCATTTGTTTATGGTTATAATTTTAATATCACTTAGATATGAGGATGAATGGATGATCATGAGGAATAGTTCTTTTGTACAGTTGGAAAACTTAAATTAATTTTTGTTGTTGTATAGACGGAACGCTAATCAAGTAAGTTTATTTTATGTTTGCTTTCTCGAAATGCATATAAATGCTGTAATACCTTAGGTGCATGAACCAGTAGCCCAGATGTAGTGATTCCAATGAGAAGCTTGATTGTCTATGTCGTATACTTATAGTGGATATATAGTCACTAGCTATAACATGTAAGCTAATTGGCTATTGGTATTAATCTTTGAGTTAATTAGTAAGACTTGACAATTCTTTTAGGAATTGTAAATGATTGTCTGTACTTAAATGCTCATATGCTCTGTACTTTTCTTATTTGAACTTCCTGTTAACAGGTATATACAAGATGTTCAGATCTAAAAGTAGCTTGAAACAACATACAAATAAAACTATCCAAAAGAATGTTTCCCTTAATGGCCAATCCTCTCGGTCCGAACCATCATTATCTCAGCATGTTGTGCACGACTTTCCATAATCTTCTCAACAACCATCGATGTATTTGAAACAACATACAAATAAAACTATCCAAAAGACTGCTTCCCGTAATGGCCGATCCTCTCGGTTTGAGCCATCATTATCGCATCATGTTGTGCACGACTTGCCATCATCTTCTCAACAACCATCGATGCAAGAACTCAAAGATGACGAGAATGAGGACAAAGTGTCTGATGTTGAGATAATAGGTAATTTTCAAAGATTACCACTAACAAAAGTCTTTTATTTAGTATTCTGTGCTAATAGCTGTTATTAATTATATAAACCAACACGAGAATATTCTTAGGACTGCGAAAATGATGACAAAAGACGTTTATAAGCTAATCGAGGGTGAAAAGATTTTGGTAAATGTTAATGATAAAGATCAACTAATTAAAGATGCAGCGGGGTTATGCACGAGGTTCATGACTATACTTTTAAAACAACCAAACCTCTATCTAATTGAAGCAAAAGATTAGCGTAAAGTAAAGACTCGCTGTGGTGCTAAACTTATGGGGGAACTACAGGTAATTTAGTTTTAAGACAATATTGCATAATAATATTCTCTCTTTTTAATACTCTTTTAAGATTGATAATGGATAACAATTTTCCCTTATTTTGGCAGCATAAATTTTATATATCTCAAGGAGCAAAGATCGATTAGGTTCTTTTCAAGATCTTTAATCAGAAGTACATGGCTATGAAGTATAGGACAAAATATAAGCTGTATGAGTTAGTTAAAAGTAGACTTGATGAGGCTAATAACATTGGTGTTGATGAGGTACACGAGTTGGAGTATACAGAAGATCAGATTTTGCATGCACTTGACTTGGTTGATGCACCCTCTAAAGTTCACGATCATCAGTGGGAGTCATATAAGGCTCAACTTAGATCATCAAAATCAAGAGTACCGCCTTTTATTTTATATTCAGTTTTTTATATTTCAACTAAGTCACTTACTAACATTTGGTACATTCAATTGCTAATGCAGAAATTATCAGAAATAGGCAAGAAGGCAAGAGGTGAAAAACTCCATACTCACAGAACTGGTGCCGTTAGTTTTGCACGAGTTAGACATGAATTTGTGAGTTTTATATTTTTGACAGCTTATTAAATACTACAGGTTGCTATTTGTGAGTTCAATTTTTAAACGCTCATGATGACTTCTACTTCCTTAATATTATACAGAAATCAAAGCACAAAAGATCACCAGGTTTTGTCGAGATCTTTGAAATTCAACACACAGGAGCAGATGGTTCTTATGTTGAAGATGCATCAAGAAATCTTGTGGTATATATTTATTTCCTTGATTAAATTTTAATTTATACTAAAAGTACCTGTATTAAACTCTTTCTTAATCTTTTATGTAATCTTTCAGGTTAAAGCAAATAAAGAGATCTCAAGAAAGATTTCAGAGTTAGGTTGTCCTGAAGAAGAGATTGATAATGAAAAGCGAGCTGCTATTGATAGGGAAGTATGGATAGATCTCGTGGGTCCGGGAGGGGAAGTTCTTGGCTATGGGGCAGGGGTAACAAAATCTGACGTTACAAGTTTCAATAATGAATTAAGGAAAATGAGAGGGGAAAATTATATGAATTCAAACTATGTTCACAAGCTTTTAGCTCAAACTAAATCACAAAACTCAGTAATAGAATCTCAGAATAGAACAATAGCGTCTTTGAATAAGAAAGTTGAAGAGCTAGAAAACACGGTTGGTGGATTTAGAGATGAACTGAAACTCTTTCAAACAATGTTCCAAGGCGCATGTGGCTCATCTGATATGTTTTTTCCGACCCAAGCTGTTTCTCATAAAGATTACACAGGTTACACTTGATTATATTATTTTGTACTTTTTTAAATATTGCCCTCATCTTAATGACATGTTATTTTTACGTATATCATAGGTTATGGCAAGAAGAAGAAGAAGCATAGCTCAAGGAAGAATTAATCGTAAGTATTTTCATATATAACACTTGATTTACGAGATAAATGTTGACTTGGATATGTTGATAATTTAAGACTGTCCCTGTTTAGTGCATCCACTATCCTTTATCCACTCATCGGGTTCCAAGTCGACTCTAAGGCATATCTATTTATATAAGACAATAACTCAAACATTTGGTCCCCAATATCTCATGGGTCCAAAGTTGTTAGGCTAAACATCGCCATGTATTTTATGCATTTGATTAGGATGTGGAAATGTAGGATACATTTCCCATGGCATGAAACTTTGAGTTTGGAAGTTGTTCCAAGTTACGGGAAAACCATAAGGTTGGTTTTGTCGACCTAACATTTCCTTTTGGTTGCTGTTTCCTAAGAACTAGATAATAAATAATTGACTCATCTAGGTGATGGAGTTTTTGACCTAAAATTTTTTTTATGAAAAATTTTTTTTCCCCCCCTAACTTCAGGTTTTAACGATGGTTTATAAAATTGTTTAACCTCATTATCACTAGCAACGGGAATTTTAACATTGTTTACCATTATGTGTTTTGGTCTAGGACCAAAATGGATTTTTGAAAAGAAAAGGATTTTTTAGATTCAGGTGAAACATACCAGGCGTTTCCCTTAATTGCTTTGGGATCGATTGAGATTTATATAATTGGGGGGCGTCCCAAGTATTTGGGGGACCCGACACTTATAAGGTGGTTCTTCTTCTGAACTTTTACAAATTTGATTTCCTTAGACTTACTAATTTGTGCTTCAAATGAGTTAAACCCTAAACTCAATTTGTCTCCGGAGGTTTTTTGATTGCTTAACATTTCATTTAATCAATGTGTACTCTTTTTAAATTTAGTTAGCTTAAAGAGCTTCCCTCTTTACAGTTTTATCGTTAATCATTTTAAGTGATTAAGACAATTTATAACATACGAGATTAACTCCCTTGTTTTCCTCGAGTGTAGACAATTTTAATTTTAATTCACTAAGCTCATCTTCTAAACTATTTCTAATATCTTTTAGTTTTTTATTCCTTGTGATTATTTTTAAACTCATTTTGCAAAGTTTATCATATTCATTATCTAAAGTCGAATCGTCTATTGATGAATTTTCATCGCTAAAGTAAGAGGAATCAGAAAATACCCCATTTGATGCTTGATCTACGAGACACGTTTCATCTTTAGCCTTTTCATCATCTTCCTCACCGCTATTACTCCAAGAACCTCCGATGAATGTTCTTTGGTTCTTGTCCTTTGGTGGTTTTGGACATTCTCCAATAAGATAATTTGGGTCACCGTATTAAAACACTTTCCTATCCACATTTTTTTCCGTTTCTTTACGACACAGCTTCATGTAAACAATCTTTTTGTCTTTCCTAGGTTGTATTACGAATTTGCCTCTTCTTTTGAAGAACTTCTTGAACTCTCTGACCGCCATGGCGTACTCTTCGTCTTCACTTCCGGAAGTCAAACATTCTTCATCACTAGATTCCTTTTTAGCCTTTAAAGTAAACGATCTCCTTTCTCCTTTAGCTTTAACTATTTCAGAATCTCTCTTGATGATCATCTCGTGAACTTTACGGTTCTCGATGAGTTCATCAAGTGATAGTGATGTCAAATATTTCGACTCTTCAATCGCCGTGACCTTTGCTCTTCATTTAGGATGTAGAGCCCTACGAAACTTTTCTTAACATAGGTCCTTGCTAGAATAACCTTCATCAAGAGCTTTTAGACTAGTAATAATGGTATTAAATCTAGCAAAAGCACTATCTATAGATTCGTCTTCAGAAATGATGAATTGTTCATATTGTTGTACTAAAAGGTCGATCTTGTTATCTTTGGGCTATTACCTTGATGGGTGATTAACAAAATTTTCCAAATTTCTTTTGTCGTATTACACATGAAAATTCTTTCATATTCTTTTCTTGGCAAAGCATTGTAAATAACCATTTTGGCTTTGTTATTTTTTGCAAGCCTCTTTTTAAGATCATCACTTTGTTTTTCAAAAGGGATAACCTCATCTAGTTTGGTTTCTGGATTTTGTTCAATAGGTTGAAAATCACGTTAGTAATAACATGCCAAAGATATCAAGATCATTAGATTTAACATATGTTTGGGGAATATATTTTTAAAATAAATAAAACTATCACTTTTAAAGAGTGGTGGTCTTTGCATGGATTTCCGTTCTAGATATTTGTCGGAATTCATAGATCGATCCAAGTTTTAAAATACAATATATTTTAGAAATCTTGAGTGACCTCAGCTTCTGATACCAATTGTGGAAACTAGAGGGGGGTTGAATAGTTTACAGATTAATTGGCGTTTTAAAATTTTACTTCTAAAATTGTTAGATTCGAGTATATGCTTAATCAAACAACAATATGAACCAATCGAGATAACTATCTACATGTAATAACTACATAAACAATATATGAGAAACATAAACGATATAAAGAGATAAGGGAAAGAACGATCAAACCAAGACATCAAGATTTATAATGGTTCGGCTACAGAGCTCTTCTTCGCCCTACTCCACTCCCCGAGTATCCGACTCGAGATTTCACTATGTCAACAAGATCCCTTCAGGCGGAGAAACCCGTTTACACGTCATTTACGTTATTTTCTGACACTAAACTAAATGTCGAGACCTAATCTTAGCTTTAACCAATCTACCACTTTACAAATACTACACAATCACAAGATCTACAATGTCGGATTCATATACTATCCGATTGACTATATTCAGTTTTTTATATTTCAACTAAGTCACTTACTAACATTTTGTACATTCAATTGCTAATGCAAAAATTAACAGAAATAGGCAAGAAGGCTGATGAGGTGTCATTTTATACACTTTTTCAGAGTTATTTAACCCCATAAATCATGCAAATATGCCTAGATTATGTGCTTAATCATTTGTTTTCATGTTTTTAGCACTTGGATGGCATTTGGAGGAAATACACGTGACTTGAGATCATTTGGAGAAGAAACGGACAAGACTACGACTCTACACCAAATCCTTTGAAGAAACCATGCATACAGGGTGTGGAGACGGCGTCGTGATTACTAAGCGACGTAGTCAGGAATTTCATATCGACGATGTCAGAACGTAGCCGACTTAAAGTGGACCTAGAATCTTCGACGTGGCGACGGCGTCAGGGCTTCAACACGATGCCGTCGCACCACTTTTCCTATATATACAAAACCGATTTTAGGGTTTTAGTATGTAACTTTTGGGAGACGAACCTTAACTTTTAATCAAGTAAAGTTCATTTATCCCTTGGATCTTTCAATATGTTTATGTATTATTTGATTGATTTGTATTCTTTACCTTCTTATAACATGCTAGGCTAGATCCTTTAGTATTTACTTATGATTGTATGAAACTTAGATTGTAGATCCTTTTAATGTTGTTTCTTGTGAATGATGTGTGCGTCAGGCTTTAGAAAACTAGCCGTAAGATATTAAATTGGCATAGACGTCTAGGAAAACGCGAGTGTGTAGAAAGGATACCATCGGTAACGGTCTTCATACTACCTTACCCCTAACATGGTTGATCCCTCTTAAGATATTTCAATTGCATGTAATATACTCTTAGGGGCCTTGTAATAGTCTTCATAATACCTTACTTGTGCGTTGCCTTAACGGAATATTATGTAGACGGCGGGTTCGTGTAATTCATTCATGACTTAGGAAATACTTACATAGATCATCACAAGTGTGACAGAGCAACATATCTAAGAGAAACATGCTAAGGAGTAGTGCATGATTAAGTAAATACGTTCGTTTATCATATAGTTATCACCAAAGTAGTTTAGATTATAGTTTAGTTTAATTAGATAAAACAAACCAACCTCTTAAACCATGATATTTACCTTCTTTCATAAAAACATAAAAATACAAAAAGAATCTTCTCTCAATCCCGTAGACCTCTGTTAGATTCTGTTCGAGCCTTCCCAACCTATTCCCCTAGAGAACGATAACAACCCCCGAGTCTTACCTTACTACACTACAACGGTTAGGTGCTCTGCCTAGGGAGTTGTAAAACTTCTTGTTGAAGTCCTATGACAACCGTATCAAGTTTTTGGCGCCATTGCCTGGTAAATAGATCGGTTTTGACTATTGTTTAGCTTAGGTCTACTCTCTCGATTCATATCGAGTGAGAATTTTATTTTTAGTTTATTAGCTTTCTCGTAGTTTATCTCTTCTTTGTTTGTTTGTTTTGTAATTTTCATTGATTATTCCATTCTTCAGTATGGAGAACGCGAATCCACCACCGACCAATAACCCACCTGTCCTACCAACTACGCTTCGTGCAAAAGTTTTCCAAGAGCTCAATGAGCTACAGGCAATCTCGACCTACATCGATTCTCTCCTAGAGAACATTGACCAATTCCTTAATGGTTTCACACAACAACCTAATGAAATTGATGTAAATGACCTTGAGCTCGATGACGAATCAGTAGATACACCACTTGTTTCTCCTTTTCTTGATTCAGATAATGATTCTGATGATGGTGAAGTCCTAAATAAGCTAGAAGAATATAGTAATGCAGGACAATTATGCCGCCAAAGGGAAATTAATAGTTTCGATAGGGATGACTTGGAATTCCAATGTATGATCGACTTTAGGAAGTTTGTCGCCTACTTTGACCCCTTTTTACTAATGAGCATTATTACGCGTAAAGCCTCCAATACTATAATGGTAAAAGGATTAGAAAGTATAGAGAAGAACTTAGTTGCCATTGTTAGGGATGTCTATGTGTTCGTAGGGAGCTTCACTTACATCACGGGTTTTGTAGTATTAGAAGACATAGGAGAGTTTATTCTAAAAGATATGGCTGAAGTTGTGATTGGCAAACCCTTTAGAAAGGTCACTAAGCTTGAATATGATTGTGCTAAGGGATTAATGTCCTTCACTAGGATCTTTGACAACTACACATTCCAAATGCCCCGCACTATACCTAGGTTTAAAAGCTGGGGGGACGTATCGTGGAGTAAGATCCCACCCATCCTTGTGCTAAGTCAAAGAGATCTAACTAAAGGATTTAGGAATGCTTACGAGAAGAACAAATTTATGTACAAGAATTGTTTGAACCTGGGTCTCGAATACCAAGTGGATGAAAATATGAAAGAATGGCTTATCCGTGGGCATGTGAGCCTGTAAAAAATCACGTAAGGACGTGTGACTTTGAGTCTAGCTACAAGACTCAAATAAAGAAACGGGTTTTGTAGGAGGCAACCCAATATTTATTTTCTCGCATTTAGGAGTGTCTTGTGTTTTAACTCTTTATTGTTTATTCTTTTATGTTTGAATTAATTTGTAATCATGCTTTGTTTTGTCTATAACTTCGTCTTGTTTACAATCAAAGGTATTTTTTATCAAATAAGTGTAGGGGAAAATATCCGGTTTATAAGAACCAATTCAAGCATTTAAAATATTTTTTTTAGATTAATTTGCGTCAGTTTCGAGTCATATGACTGTAATGATTAATCTCAGGTTTTTGCAGTAAATTTTACAGGAATTAACTAATGGGAACTTGCATGCAGGAATTTTTGAAGAAAGAAAAACTTTCTTTACAGGCCCTAGAGACGGCGTCAGAATTAATCCTGATGGCATCGCCAGGCCTGCTACATGAAAATTCGATTTTATTTAATTTTTGAGAAATTAATCTGGTATAATTTCCATTATTTGTATTTTTCTTAAAAACCTGCAGGAAACCACAATTAAATTAACACATTCATCCCATCCTTTATTTATTTTCGTAGAGTCTAAACCTAGTTAATGAGGTTGTATTTATCATTCACCCGTGGATTTTACGCTTGGTATAGTTGCATTTTGTCTTTGATTTACAAGTTATATTTGATAAGAAGAAGCTTGGAAGTTCTTAGGAAGTTTCATCGGATGATTCTTGGAGGACGATTTAACCAGTTATCGCATGTTTCTTCTCCATTATTGAGCAAACAAGGGGAGTACTAGTTTCTTTTACTTGTTTTCTTTTCCCTTTATTCGTTTTACGGGTACTTTTTAAGAACATCGAGGACAATTTTCAACTTAAGTGTAGGGGGAAATAAGCCTTAAAAACTATTCCTTCAATTGCCATTTGCTTTGTCCTTAAAATGATGGGTAATATATCAAAACACATACCGACAAAAACCAAGTATTAATTGCGTCTCATGGATAGGAAGTTCTGTGAATAGCACAAAAACCCTCAAAATTCCACCCAAAAAAATGTAAGGTTCACATTTAGATCTATAGGAATTCGGTTATCCATTTTCGATACCCAAGATATATTTTCCTTTAAGCTTGTTCGAGTTAAGGTTCAAATGCAGTCGTATGTGTCTATTTTGTCGTTACGGATGTGTATGTATGCTTTTGTCGCCTTTTCTGGAACATTGGTATCGGTATTAAATTATATGAGTGTACCGGTAGTGTATTAAATTATAGAACTTGTTTTTATGATGCATCCCAATACCGCATAGTGAGAATTAGGATTTGCTAAATGATAAGAGGCACTAGGAATAGCCTATGTTTTAAACCTGTAATTGTTATGATGGTTACCTCGATCATATAACTATCCCTTACATTGCCATGCACTCATTTTTAGTGCAGGATACCCTTAGTACACCCCTCTGAGCCTATCCCTTTTCACGGTTCTTGTAATTTTTTGGTTAATCCGAACTATTAATGAAGAGCATTGGTAACCCTTGAACCAATTGTTACACCCAAATCGCCTTATCCTACCTTGTATATACTCGCTTTTAGTGCATTATTGTTTTAACCCAAGTTAATTATTTGAGTACACGGTTGCTGATTATAGGTTTCTTACTATATATATATAATATAAATATAAATATATAATAAGTAGTCCCAAATATCAATGATAAGAAGAGAAGTAAGAATTCCAAGAAGGTTTTAAAAGGAAATTTACTTTTATCCAAAGCAAAATCCCAAAAAACCTTCCCGTGTCGTTTCCCGACGAGGCGTGAATTTGAAAATCAAGGTAACGTTTGTGGAAGAATGCTTGAATATCACAAATTGGGGTTGGTTTCCTATTTCTACAAATAAAATGCAAAAACAAGTAAAAGCAAGCCTAAAATGAAAGCAATTAAAGCTAAAACACGAAAAACGATAACGGGATCCTAATCCTATTCTTTAAAAACCCAAATTCTACAAATTTAACCCTAAAAATGCAAATTTAATTTTTACAAGTCCTAAATGATAAAAGAAAATTTTAGAAAAAAAAATTATATTTTTTTTACTTTTATATTTTTTATTATGAATTAAAAACAGATTTAATCTAAAAATTGCATAAAAAATAGTAAACTAAATGGGAAAATTCTAGAAAAATTATTAAAAGTACTTTGAGTAATGCTGAATCTAAGAAAAATAAAACGAGCTAAAGTGCTTATTTAAATAAGCAGAAAATAAGCTAAATTAACTTGAGAGGCTTAATTGGGTAAAATGGCCTTAAATAATAAATGTTGCAAGTATTAAAACGAAAAAGACCCCAGGGCAAGTGGTGAGTGTGTGGTGTGTTAAAGTGCTTGGTAGAGGTTGAGGAGGTCACGGGTTTGAGCCTTGCTCACCCATGACTTCCCAATTTCCCAAGTATTTTTATTTTTTGAAATTTCTTTTTGAAAAATTTTTAAGACCTAAAAATAAGCAACTATTGTAAAAGTACTTTTTACAAAAACTTAAAATAAGCTCGAAATAAGCTCTAAAAGGTGACATACTTGGCTTTTTAAACTAAGTGACGTAAAGGACTATCTGTTAAGCATTTTTAGACACAATAAGCAAAAAGAAAAAGAAAATAAGCAAAAACAATCTAAAGGCTAAACTAAATAAGCACTAAGAATAAAAAATAAGCTAACAAAATGAGTTAAACTAAGCTTAAAATGACAGATTCACTTACAAGGATGTTAAACTTAAAATTCTAAACTGAAAAGGCTAATAAGCTTGAATAAGCTCTACCCTAGGCTAAATAAGCTAACAGAACCTTAAACCTATCCTAATAAGCACTAGGTAACAAAAGATAAGCAAATCCAATAAGCCATGAGCTCAGAAAAGCAAATAAGCAACTATGGCCAACTGGTAATCAAATAGCCAAAAAGGCACTTTTCCCAAATCAGATCCTTATGGCTTAATGACTTATAACACTCTAAAGTTTATCCTACAAACTATCTAAAACAGCAAACAAAAAGCATTTTGAAAATCAAATAAGCTATGAAAAAGGCTTATGAAAAGGCTGTTTTACTCAGTATGAGCTGAGTTTTTCAAGTTTTTGAAAAGATAAGAGCAAAAGTGCAGGCCTATTTTTAAGCAAGTAAATAAGTTTCAAAACCAAAAATAAGCATAAACAGATCAAGTTCATACACCAAAGAGCTTATGCAAGAAATTTCAGAACCTAAAACAAGCTACACTAACTTAAAATTAAGTTCTAAAACTGGCTAAATAAGAAATTTTAACTAAAAACTTTAGAAAAAAGGACAGATTATGTCTACACCACAATTGTCAAATTCATGCCTAAGACTCATTCATTCTTATGCATAATGAGCTATTTAAGAACAAATTCCAAGCCTTAAAAGCAACTTATAAGTAAAATCTAAAAATAAGCAGTTTGAATAAGTAAAAACACACAGTTTCTGAAAATTTAATAGACAAGACCTTAAAACTAAAATGTGAACCATAAAAACTTATTAAAACTTATCAAAGGACCAAATTAGAGCTTAATGAATTAAGCTTAAATGCCAAAACAAGCTCAAGCAATGGTAACCATAGTTACCACTGCTTGTGCCAAACATCCCTTTAAAAACTGAAAATCCATTTAAAGCTTAAAACAAAACTTGTAAAGCTAAAACAGATTAAGTGATATGCATAATAAGAATAATTAAGCAAAAACCAAAGAAAAATAAGCACTCTACATTAAGCTAAGCTATCAAGTAGTTTTAACTAAAATTGGGGCAGATTTTAAGAAAACTAAAACTAAACATTTATAAGCTATAAGCTAAGTACATTAAGTTGAACTAAGGCAGAATGAACACAAATAAGCAATATTAAGCAATAATAAGCAGATAAGCAGATAATAAACATAAATAAGCAAATGAATAGTAAATAGGCTAAAATTGAAAATGAGAGTGTACCTTAGTCCTTTGCTTAAACAAGGACAAAAATGCTCAAAAGAGCTTATTCTACTAGCTCTAGCTTATCAGAGATAAGCTAGTAAACCCATAAGCCATTCCAAATTTGGCTTATCATCCATAAAGCTTAAAACCATAAAACTTTAAGTGTATGAAACATAACTTAATGACTTATAAGAACTCAAAAAGCTTATAAAAATTTGACTTGGAAACAGTTTTTAACATAAAAAGCATAAGAGTAAAACAAGTTAACATAAAACCTTAAAAACTGAAATTTTCATTAAACATTAAAAGATTACAATGCTTGAAAGGAAAGTACAGGTTAAAGTAAAATAAGCAGTAAAAATAAGTAAAAAAAAGGCTACACTACTCCTAAGCTACCTACCCTCCAAGAAAATTAAGCCTCTATATATATAGCCGAATTCAAGCAGGCACATGTGCTTGTTGTGTTACTTATGTGAGGAGTTTCTAGAACTCATCTTGGCCCTTTAATTTTCTTATTCTCCAAGGTCTTGAATCAAAGCCCTTCATTTTTTTTGTCTCTGTCCCATCAACGAACGAGGTTATAGGGGATTGCCAAGGTGGAATTGGCTTCTTGTGAGCGGGGTTGAGGTTTTTGGGGTGTGATGTTATTTTGTCGTGTTGCAGGGTGGAGTGAAAGGGATGGATGAATAGTGTTGATTGGCAGGAAAAGGGTTTTGGGGGAGTTAAAAGATAACGGGCGTTTGCCATGTTTTGGTTAAGGAGTGACACCGTTAGTCCTTTTGGACTAACGGTGCAAAGGGGCAAGGACTGGCTACGTTAGTCCTTAAGGACTAACGGTGTAATGCTAAAAGGGTTGCATGGTAAAGGGTTAACGGGTGTTCTGGTTAAATGGAATGGGCCTATAATCTTGGGTCGGTTTGATATTTATTTGACTTTGGGCTTTTTAAGTCTTATAATACTTGATGTAAAGGCTTAATGGGCTGACCCGGCCCATTAAATGGGTGCGGGTTGGCCCGATAAGATTTTTTTCTGTTTCGGCTCCGTCTTTGACTTTGACTTTGACTTGGTTGACTTTGAATTTGACTTTTCACGCTCTTTCTATTCCTGTGCTTGGTTTTGTCGGTTTTGGCTTCGTTTTTGTCCTTTTCTGAATATCCGATACCTGCACAGTAAATAACACAAAACAAGCATATATTTGGTATTTTATGTCCGTTTTTGGTTATTTGGGGTTGTTTTATTAGGTAAAAAATATGTGTAATTAAGCACATACCAAAATCCCTCATACAAAGATATTGTCGTGTCCTCACGCAATGCCATAAGTAAACACTTTAGAAAACCAAGAATCTCAATCCCCCTCGACTAATTACCTCGAAAAGTAGCTAAGTGTTCATCAAGGGGAATTAAAGAATCAATAGTTTTGAAAAAGCCCCGTTTTGACCAATTTTATAAATCTACACTTATTACCACACATATTTTTGTATTTTTCCTTTTTCTCATTTTTTATACTTTTCTTTTTAAGCAACTAACATGTATGACTTCCGTTATTTTTATAACTTTTAGGGTCACAGAACAAGAAGCACTTTAATCCTAAAATGCTCAAAAAGATAAATTCATCGTCCCCGACTTTTCACTTGTCCCAAACCAAGCTTAAAAACGAAATCACCGTTAAATATAAGTTAAGATGCTAACACTACTCATACTTGTACCTTGTGAAACTTTTCGCTCCCGACAATTATTATATCTTAGGTGAATGTGCTTATTTCGAATTTCAACCATAGATCAAACGTTTTGCAAAATTTCTATGCGTGTGCCGAGAAGATTGTTCGCATCCCCTGGAGAAATAAAACCTTAATCATACACGGTGATGGAAGTCACCAGGGAAATGTGACACGATTAAACATCATTGTCGTGGCACTAAAACGCAAAAGTACGATGAAAGAGGATTACCTATCTTTTTTGGCATATGTCCATTGCAAAAGAGTTGAAAGACAAGTCTCGGAGAAGAAGCGATTGAGACGTACCAATAGTTCAAGACTTTCCCGAAGTATTTCCTGAGGACTTGCCGGGTCTTCCTCCGACTCGACAAGTGGAGTTTCAAATTGATTTGGTACCTGGTGCTGCACCTGTAGCACGGGAACCTTATCGATTGGCGCCTTCCGAGATGAAAGAGTTATTTGAGCAACTGAAAGAGCTGTCTGACAAAGGCTTTATAAGACCCAGTTCCTCACCTTGGGGAATCCCGTCTGTGTTTGTGTCAAGAAGAAAGACGGATCATTCCGGATGTGCATTGATTACCGGGAATTGAATAAACTAACGGTGAAGAACCGTTATCCGCTCCCAAGAATTGATGATTTATTTGATCAGCTTTAAGGGTCGAGTGTCTACTCGAAAATCGACCTAAGGTCAGGTTATCACCAATTGAGGGTTCGAAAAGAAGACATTCCGAAGACTGCCTTCAGAACTCGTTATGGCCATTACGAATTTCAAGTTATGCCGTTTGGTTTGACAAACGCACCTGCTGTATTCATGGACCTTATGAATCGGGTATGCAAACCATATCTGGATAAATTCGTGATTGTCTTTATTGATGATATTCTGATATATTCGAAGAACAAGGAAGAACATGAAGAACACCTTAAGCAAATCTTAGAATTGCTTAAGAAGGAGGAGTTGTATGCCAAGTTTTCCAAATGTGAATTTTGGATTCCCAAAGTACAGTTCCTCGGTCACGTGATCGATAGTGAAGTGAATCCATGAGGGATCCAGCCAAGGATTAATCCATTAAAGATTGACATCTTCTAAGTCACCACGAGATCGTTAATTTTTAGGTCTTGGCTGGGTACTAATCAAAGATTCATTAAAAGGTTTTCAAATATCGCCAAACCAATGACTAAGCGTACTCAAAAAAGGTCAAGTTTGAGTGGGGCGATAACAAGAAAGGCATATTTTCACTGTTGAAGCAAAAGTTATGCCTGTGCACCAATCCCTTGCATAACCAAAGGAAGCGAAGATTTCATCGCATACTCGATGCTTCGAAGAAGGGTTTTGGGCGCTGTATTGATGCATAGAGAAAGAAGTGATATTCTTATGGCATCACGCCAGTTAAAAATCAAGAGAGAACTATCTCAAACATGATTTGAACTTGAGCAGTGGTTGTACACTCTAAGATCTAGAGACAATATTTATATGGAACTAATGTACGGTTTTCCACCGATCACAAACGTTTGCAACACATTTAAGATCACCAAAAAAAAAAGAGTTTAAACATGAGGCAAACGCTGATGTTAGAGTATGCTAAGTATTAAGATTGGAGCGATATTCGTTATCACCTGGGAAAGCAAATGTTCGATGCTGATGCTGAGCAGGAAAGAACGAGAACCAACGTTAAGGTTCGAGCCTTATTCATGCTCTATATATTATTTGGACCTTCCCAAACAAATCTTTAATGCTCAGACTGAAGCACGAAAACAGAGAACATCAAGAATGAAGATGTTGGAGGAATGGGTGATTGAAAATGCTAAATTCCAAAGCGCTTAGGGAACAAAAAGTAGGAACCACGAACGGATGGAACCCAATGCCTCAATGGCAGGAGTGGCTACCTTGTTCTGGAGATTTACTGACTGATACTCAATGCATCGATTCTCACAAATCAAAGTACTCTATACTCTGGGTTTTGACAAAATGTACCAAGATGATGAATAACTATAAGGTGGCCCAATATGAAAGCCGACATTGCCACCTATGTTAGCAAGTGTTTGACCTGTGCTAAGGTCAAGGCCGAACATCAAAGGCCATCAGGATTGTTGGTACAACCTAAGATACCTGAATGGAAGTGGGACAACATCACCATGGATTTTGTTACAAAGCTTCCTAAGTCGTCGCAAGGCTACGACACCATTTGGGTGATCGTTGACCGGCTCACTAAGTCTGCGATCTTCACACCGATGAAAGAGACTGATCCTTTGGATAAACTTGCAAGAATGTACCTGAAGGAGGTGGTCACGAGACATGGAATACCTGTTTCAATCATTTGTGATCGCGACCCGAGATTCGCATCCAATTTCTGGAGGTCACTTCAGAACGCTTTGGGTACTAATTTGGATATGAGTACCGCGTACCATCCACAAACAGACGGGCAAAGCGAGAGGACCATTCAAACTCTCGAGGATATGCTGCGTGCTTGTGCAATCGACTTTGGAAAGGGTTGGGTTAACCATTTGCCATTAGTCGAGTTCTCATATAACAATAGCTATCACGCTAGCATCAAGGCCGCACCATTCGAAGCACTTTATGGTCGAAAGTGTCGTTCACCTGTTTGTTGGACTGAAGTTGGAGAAGCTCAAATCCTTGGTCCAGAACTAATTCAAGAGACCACTGAGAAAATCATCCAGATCAAGCAAAGGATGCAAGCCGCTCGTGATCGACAGAAGAGTTACGCCGATCTGAAGCGTAAACCAATGGAATTCCAAGTCGGGGATAAAGTTATGCTCAAAGTTTCGCCTTGGAAAGGGGTCGTACGTTTTGGCAAACGGGGGAAGTTAAACCCTAGGTATGTTGGACCTTTCAAGGTGTTAGAAAAGGTCGAGGAGGTTGCTACAAGCGTCGAGCTTCCTGAAGAGCTGAGCAGAGTTCAAAATACGTTTCATGGTACTAATCAGAAAAACGTGTCAAGCCGACGGAACCATTAGCCGTATCCTTGGGATAACTTCAACTTGATGACAAGCCTTTATTTATGTGAGGAACCATTAGAAATAATAGGCCGGATGTTTAAACGGTTGAAGCGAAGTCCAGATCCCATTAGTCCAAAGATTCGATGGAACTCCAAGAGAGGTCCTGAGTTCACCTAGGAACGTGAAACCAATTCAAGAAGAATACCACACCTCTTCATCAAGACCACACCGTCGTCAAGTGCTGCATCGTGAGCCTTGAGGACAAGGCTCGTTTAACGGGGGAAGTCTATAACACCCTGTGTTTTCAAGTCATTGACGACGTCGATAAATCCACAATGTACCTTTTGTATTGTACGCATTTGCTTTAAATCATAAATGTTAAGCTAAATCGGTAGCTAAAAATTAGCGTTAATGTTAAACTGGCATCATCAATTAAGCGTTGGCATCAATAAAGTATTAAATAATTATTTTGAGAATAATTATGGTCATTGTTCATTTATTTTTATCGGTTACGTAAGTTAAATTCGTTTCGCGATAAAGTACGTTTAAGCATACCCGGAACCACAAAAATAATTCTACGCTTCAACAAATACCTACGTTTTTATACAACGATCAAAGTTTATGAAACTTTATGCATATGAGCATACATATACATGTTCTATATAAATGTACATGTACAAATTTACCAAGACATTACAAGTATACTTTTATAAAAATAAACTACACTTTACTTTTTATATAAAAGTTTCACTTACACATTTATTTTATAAAAATGCAAGTAAACATATACAAAAAAAAAAATAAGCTAGGAGACATCATCCCTTATTTCATGGATGATTCCCATTAAAGGAACAAAGACATAACATTAAAGTGTCCATGTTTCCCTCCCCTTTTCTTCATGTCTTTCTTTGACCAAAGACCAAGGACAAGCTTCCTTAAGACCATGGGATGTGTTTTTGACTAGCAAATGCATGCTTTTTGACCAAGACTATCATATATACATGTATACTAGTGAAGAGAACACATAGATAGCTTAAACACTTAACCAAAATCACAAAAAACCTCTCTTCCTCCCTTGAATAAACACCAATACCAAATCCATATCAAATTTTATACAACCTATACACATCTACACACATCATATCTAAGGTATTCTAAGATGGTTCCAAGCATTGGTTAACCATTTTCAAGGATTAAACAAGAAAAGAGAAGTTAGGGTTTTCATTTGGAAGCTAGGGTTTTCTTGGTTATAATCTTGGGTTTAAAGTCTAAACAAGGGTTTAGCACTTATTTGTCATCATCCTACATCATCTCATTAAGGTTATCTTAAGCCCTTAACTTTTCATTTATATGATTATATGAATATGTGATGTTTATATAGTGAAATCACCATTAGGATATGTTTAACTTGTAAACTTAATGCTTTTTTTTCTTTAATTTTTGTGTTTATATATAATATGTTAATGTTTTTATTTGGTTCTTTGTTTTTGTGTGTATGTGAATTAGGTCGATGTGGATGATCTCAACCAAAGAGATAAGAATATGATTAAAAAAAACAAATTGCATTCAAAATAATATATTCAAGTCACATCTAGTGTATATAATTTTTTGTATGTAGACAATGATATATGTAATGTAATTAGATTTAATGGTTTTATCATGATTCGTACTTTTGTACGTATTAAGTTGTTAACCTATGGTTTATATTTTTATAAGATAATACATTTCACGACGATTCCGAAAAAGTAAGAAACTTGTCAAACGGATAAATAACGAAAAAGTTATGGTAAAAACAAGTTATACGATAAGTAAACGGATTTATAAAAGAATTTTTATAAAAACTTTTTATAAAAATTATTCAAACAGCAAGTTTGATATTTTTAATAAATAATACATATTTTTAGGATTCCAAAATGATAAGAATCGTAATTTTTCAATTAATAAGAGAAAACAAGAGTTATGAATTCCGCGAGTTTACGCAATTAATAACTTTTATATAATATTTTTATTAAAATGTACTATTCATGACAGGAAAGTTACATTTTGTAAACCTTATAAATTTCATAGAACTTTTTTTATAACGAGAACGTCCTCGAAAGAATCGTTAATACGGAGATTAGAACGAATAAATCGACATTTTCGGGTTTGTCGACTGACAAATACGATTTAAATAAAAGTCACGTCTGATGTGAACAGTAAAAGTTACTGTTCACCAGAGGGTCAAAATCATGAATGTTCAATTATGATAATCATCCCTAATACGAAAAGATGAGCTTAAGAAACGTTAAAATCAGGGCTTAAAAGCGCAAAAAGTTATGCTAGTTTTACTAAAACGATAATTATAAACGTTTTCACTTATTAAACGTAATTATACCAAAACCATTAGTTGGTGATTGAACTATATAGAATTATATGTGGTTATCAAAGTACTATATTACTAGGGAGTTTCATAATGAGGCCTCTTCGGATGGCGCATCGACTAGTTTTATTGGATTTTACTGATTTAAAGTGTCCTAACTCCTCGAACGTCATGTCATGACCTCTTACAATGACTGATAGCCCGAACGATAGTTACGATGTAATCAACAATAAGATTATATTCATATTACTCTGGTACTTATTCGACCTATGATAAGTTAGGTTGCATTCGATCTTATACGTGACGCTTTATTTTCGATATTTGGTTATCAGAACTTCATGGTGAGTTCATAGCCCCAATTTTTACGATTTCAATGTTTTATATTTATGGGGTGGTAACATGCTTTGTTTTACAAATTGGGAACGCAAGTATTGATTACATGTTTGACTATAAGTAGCGTATTAACCCAGTTAAGCCCTATCATGGACTGTCAATTGCAAGATGTAGTTGGTGAATTACATTATGTTTTGAGCCGCGAATGTTATTTAATAGTTCTATTCGGGAAACGACCTCCCCAGTTCGGGTGACTTGCTTATCAACAGGATAGTCGATTCGTTATAGCATGTGATTCAAGGATGATTTCGGTTAAAACATTCTTGCGGGCTGAGTAGCAATATTATGCGAACAGACTGTCGAGCTTACTGTGTCATGACCTAGTGTGAAATTAATCTAGTTTTGTGATGCATGCAGTGTTTGCATTATCACGGGAAAAGTCTTTGCGGCCTGCGTATTTTGATTTTTCATAACTATGAATTCATATACATTTGTGTTGAAATTTTAAAGCATTGTTTTTCAGGGATCAATAAGCACGAGGTGCGGATGGAATACATGGTGTTTGATTTCGGATGTCATGCATTATAGAATTTGTCGCATTTCATTTTGTTATCTGTATATGGGCTGTGAATATCTTGGTATTTTTGTTCAACTGAACAAGTTAAGCTTCGGGATTATTGTAATAAATTCTTTGTTAAATCCAATGTATCGTTTTCAAACGACTTTTTGGTCGTTCAATATATATCTTGTGTTATTGATCTATAAAGTAACACGCCCCGGACCCTTATTCCGCTGCGACCCAATTTGGGGGTGTTACACGAGAACTATTCAGACTGTTCTTAGTTTGGCTATTTCTCGACACTGGCCGATTCATCAGCTCGATGTCAAGAATGCCTTCTTACATGCTGATTTATCTGAGACCGTGTATATGCATCAGCCTCCTGGATTTCGGGATTCAGCACATCCTGATTATGTTTGTTTATTAAAGAGGTCTCTTTATGGTCTTAAGCAGACTCCTCAAGCTTGGTTTCAATGTTTTGCTGCTTATATTACTCGTGTTGATGTATTCATAGTCGTTGTGACTCATCATTGTTTATCTACAGACAGGGGATTAAGACTGCTTATTTATTATTGTATGTTGATGATATTATTCTCACTTCTTCATCTGAGTCTTTGTTACAACGGATTATTGCTTCTTTACATCATGAGTTTTTTATGACGGATCTTGGTTCACTTAATAATTTTTTGGGTATTTCTATTACGCGTGACTCTTCAGGGATATTTTTATCTCAGCGTAAGTATGCTACTGAGATTCTTGAGCGGGCTCATATGACTAATTGTAACTCCAATCGCACTCCTGTTGATACTGAGTCCAAACTAGAGGGTGATGATGATCCCGTTTCTGATCCGACGTTATATAGGAGCCTTGTGGGTTCTCTTCATTATCTTACTTTTACTCGACCGGATATATCTTATGCCGTACAACAGGTTGGTCTTTATATGCATGATCCTCGGGACCCTCATTTCTCGGCTCTTAATCGGATTTTGCGGTATGTTCGAGGTACTTTAGATCATGGGTTGCAGTTATTTTCATCCTCTACTACGTCTTTGGCTGCTTATTCAGATGCCGATTGGGCTGGTTGTCCCACTACTCGGCGATCGACTTCAGGTTACTATGCATTTCTTGGGAACAACTTACTCTCTTGGTCCTTTAAGCGTCAACCGACGCTTTCACGGTCTAGTGCAAAGGCAGAGTATCGTGGTTTTGCTAATGTTGTTGCTGAGACTTGTTGGTTGATGAATCTTCTACGTGAGTTGCATACACCTTTGTCTTCCGCTACGTTTGTTTACTGCGATAATGTTAGTGCTGTTTATTTATCTTCTATTCCAGATCAGCATCAACGTACGAGACATATAGAGATTGATATTCATTTTGTTCGAGATTTGGTTGCTACTGGTGAGGTTCATGTTCTTCATGTTCCTTCGTGTTATCAGTATGCGGATATTTTTACTAAGGGCTTACCTACGGCTTTGTTTGAGGAGTTTCGTACCAGCTTGAGCGTCCGGTGTTCTTCCGCTCCAACTGCGGGGGAGTGTTAGTCGTATGTTTTATGAGTTGGGTTATTATTATGTATTGGGCTCAGGCCCGTAGTCTAGAATACTCTTTGTAAAGTTATATATGTATCGTATTACGTATGAATGACATACACACAAATTTACCTTCTCACACTAATGACGAATCATTTTTGAACTTAGTATAAAATTTCTCATAGCTTCAAAATAAATAGATAAAATAGATTATTGTGCCAATAAATAACCATGTTTTCGACGGGTATAAAATTATTTTAGACGATATAGATTAAGATTTTTAAGTAATTCTTTGCTTTGTTACTTATTTGTGAAAAACTAATTTTGTAGAATTGTAATCCCACGTCTTTCAAAGAAACAAAAATTTACCAGTTTAAATATAGTGGTGTCTCATAAACTAAAGTCAACTATTTGTTGTTGATGCACACCTTTGGGGTTTTTTTTAACGGCAAATTTTATTAGAAAACTAGCAAGAAGCTAGAGAAGATTACAAATTAATACAATTGGGATTCTTTAACCTACTAATCCGATTGATTTTAAACTTACAACGATTAGAACACCACATGTAAGACATATGCACAACATCGTCGAATAAAAAATCTCTCCTTGGTTGCTTGGTGCCGAACAAGATTTGATTTCTAGAACGCCAAGATGTAAAAAATCAAAGCGATTACTACCCGCCTAAAAGCCGATTAATCGGCCGTCTAAGTCGGTTTTTGCAACACTGCATGCGCCGACTCCTGTCTATCTAAAAGGTTAGTCGCCATGAGATTAGTCGGCTCGCAATGTCGAGTCGGAAACTCGTATAACCCAAAAAAGAAAACAATGAGAATATATTGTAGTGGGAAAGATGATATTTGATCTTTGGAAAGTGGGGTTAGTGAAATTTTATAAAGCTTTGTGCATATTGAAAGTGGGTAGTTATTACAAGATGGAGATAAGAATTTTTTTAGTTTTTTAGTTAATCCCGTAAAATAGCAACTCAATTTTCTTCTTCTTTTTGAATTAGTTTCTTAGTCTTGTAACATTGTAACGAACTCATAAGGTTTGTTCGCTTTAAGAGCCCTAGGTGCCCACGAGTCATATGATTCGTTTTACTGTAAAAAATATTTTTATCTTAGTAATTTTCTTTTATAACTCAAAACCTGTAACTTAACTTAACAACACCCTCCATCCATCTAGGGGTGTGCAGAATTCGGGTTTCACCCATATAACCGAAATGAACCAAACCGAAATAACTGAAGTTGTAACTGGTGCCAAAACTGAACCAAACCGAATTATGTATTCGGTTCTCAGTTTGGATATAGATTTGGCAAAATAAAAATCGAACTGAACTGAAAACCAAATTCACATAAATATACATATTTTTTATATATTAATATACCCCCGAAAAAAATATTAAAACTCTTTCTTAATATGAATTTAACATTTCTAAGCTTGCAAATTGTTTTGCTAAAAATGTGTATAATTTTTTTTAGAACGGCCAAAAATATGTATATAATTAAATTATTAATTAATTAAAGTTATGTAATTCGGATCACTCGGTTCGGTTTTGTTTCCGTTTAATCCAATTTGAATTGGGTTCGTTTCGGTTTTACCCAGATAAAACCGAATTAACTGAACCGAACAATGGATAACTGTACCGATGAACACCCCTACATCCATCACAGGACACCTTCGACCCACACTTAACCCAATAAAGCACAAATACAACATAAAAGAATGCCCTATAGCACAGTTGATGGATTTGACGCGAGAAGCTATGTCACGAGGTGAGGTGTGAAATGGAGCCATAGTCCGGCACATAAGTACTATTATAATTGCCCTATAACTTGTGCAAATTGAGTGCTCTAAGCTGAAGTTGCACATAAGTATTATAATTGTAGCTGTTTTGTTGATGAAGTTCGTAGAAAAATAAAGTGGTGTGACATACTTTCTGAGCGGTTCGATCAAAACAAGGTAAATAGAATTGTGCCTTATCCATAATATTATAACTATATTAACGTTCATCAGTACATTTTTCGGGGTCGTGTGTTTTTCACCACTCCCCGAGAAACAATTTACAGAAATAGTCTTTGCGTTATCAGTCCGTTGCAAATTCAGTCGTTAATGACTAACTTTGCAACGGAACGATAACCCAATGACTATTTTTGTAAAAAAATTCACCAACCCCGTGATATATACTATACGGAAATAGTCATTGGGTTATCGTTCCGTTGCAGAGTTAGTCCTTAACGTGCGAACGCGAGATAAAAACCTCATTTAACACAAATTTTCGAATGGCACTTGCAATATCTTAGAACGCGTTTTTACAAGTACCATTCCAAAATGGGTTTTAGCCGTACAATAGCAACGTACTTTCTTAAATGTTCCGTTTTGGTACGTGAACTTTTTTTTGTTTCACTTAATGTTACGAACTTTCAAGTTTTGTGTTAATTTGCACCAATCTTGACTGGCAACCGAGAAAAAAGTTATAAAACCGGAAAAAATCCTACGTGGCATGTTTAATACTTTTTCTAATGTTCCGTTTTGGTACGTGAATTATTTTATACACACGTTTTTATACACATTTTATACGCATTTGTGTACACGATTTTATGCGCACATTTTACACATATAAAATGGGTGTATAAAAATGTGTGTACAAAAACGTGTATAAAAATGTGTGTATAAAAATGTGTGTATAAAAATGTGTATAAAAATATGTGTATAATTATATGTGTATCAAAATGTGTGTAGAAATATGTGTATAAAAACATGTGTTTAAAAATATGTGTATAAAAACGTGTATAAAAATGTGTGTATAAAAATGCAGGTATAAAAATATTTCTATAAAAACGTGTATAAGTGTTCGTTGAAGTACTTGTGTTCGAGATTCAGACTAACATTAGTACTTGTACCAGTAACTATCAAATTAAACTGTTAAACTGCAAAAATAATGCTACGTTGGTTTTGGGATTATGGCCCAAACACCAAATTAATATATAACACATTTGTGGACAAATTCACTGTCGTTTTGACAGTGGGCCACAGTGCTACAGTATCGGGCTCTCATTTTGGGCCAACCCGATTTTGGTTTTTTTTTTTTAAAAAATTTATTTGTTTTTTTTTAAATTTGTATGCACAAAGTAGGAGGAAAAAAAATATTACAAAAGTTCCGATTTATTCAGATAAAAAAAATACTCGCGGAAACATCTTCGATACCTAATAACTTTAAAATAATCGATATGGTCACAAACGTACAACCCATTATATTAAAAAAACCAATATAGCAAAAAAAAACAACACTTTAAACATGAGGCCCAACACATAAGCCATATACAAAAAAATTATTACTAATATACACATTTGTCGACAAACTAGCCTAAAATTCGCATAAAATGTGGCCCAAAATCTGGCCCAAAAAAAAAGATATCGAACCGTCCCAAAAAAAGAAAATATTCGGGAAAAAATTAACCCTTCCCAACGCAAAAAAAAAATTCCCGAATCGTACAAAAGAAGGAAATATCCGGGAAAAAATTAGCCAAAATAAAAACCCCAAAAATAGCCTAAAATCTGGCCCAAAGTAAAAAAAAATACAAAACGGACCCTCACCTTTTAACTATTTACGATTTTCTTACACAAAAATTCCCGTAAAAAAATTTACAAAGCCGTCCCAAAAAAAGAAAATATTCGGGAAAAAATTAGCCCGTCCCAACGCAAAATTTTTCCCCCGAATCATACAAAAAGAAAATATTAAAAATTAGCCCCGCCATAACGCATCGCCCAAAAAAAAACCCACCGAAACGTAAAAAAAAAATTATTCGGAAAAAAATTAGTCCCGCTGCAACGCGCGAATTATTTTGCTTGTTAGACACACAAGAATGAACATTTTTCTTTTAAAAATAAGCCCATTAAAAGGGGCCCAATGAACATTCTTTACATTGGCAGATTTTATATTTAAACACTAGTCTCTTTAAGCCTATTTATAATGACGTGTAATCGATCCGCGCGTTGCAGCAGGAAACTACTTTGCTTTTTGTTTTATATGTTTGACATTTTGTCATGAGGTTGTATCTATTGTTTGTATTTAGATAATAATTGTGTTTGTTTGCGGCCAGGGAGAAAGTTTTGCTCGAGAGGGCACAATTGAATAATTTTTAAAAACTACACTACAAATTGAATCTTAAGGGGAAAATTACAAAAAAAAAGCCAGATATTTTAAAATTTTAAACAACAATTTTTATCGTTAGGGAGGGCACATGTCCCTTGTGCCCCTCCTTGCCTCCGCCTCTGTTTGCGGCTACTTGATGTCCAGTGTTACTTTGCATGCAACTATGCAAGTCTAAAGTATTTTTATTCATCTTGATATATATATGATAAAACACTCAAAGGTGATATATACTTTAATTATGTTTGCCTATCAATATCGTTAAAATAAAGTACTCAAATTTCTTTGTATTTGTATTTTGTATGAGACTACGAGAGTACGAATGTTCGGCTAGGCTTCGGCTTTCTTTTGGGCTTATTACTATGACTTATGGGCTTTTATAAAGGCTAATGATTTGCACACTCAAAATTTTTATTGAGACACTCACTGTACAAGCAATTAAAGCACACTGTACAAACATGTAATGCACAGAAAATAATATCCCAATAAAAAAATTGAATGTGCAAATCAATTCCTGTCTATAAATATCCACACAATTTTTGTCCTACTCGACATGACCTTTACTATAGTATATAGTTTATATTTTACTAGGGGACCGTTTGTTTAAATGGAATGAAATGAAAAGAATGGAATGACACACATTTGGTTCATAACTATTGGTTTAACGGGTATTAACACATAGTGTACTTTAGAGTGATACGTGTCAACGTTTGGTGAGGCCGCCCTACTTTTCTTGGTCGACCCGGTCGCTCTGGGGCATTTGAAGAAAAGATGAATTTTAGGGGCATTTAGAGCATACAGTGTAACGGCGAGAGCCCCTCGTCGTGGCTGAGGTGGCACCTCGCCGTGGCTCGCCGGGCTTCGCCGCCACACCGGCCCCCCTCTTCGTCGAGCTCTTCGCCACAAATCGACGACATATTTCCGTTGGAAAAAGTGGGCCCCCTCCAAAATGGGTTGTGTTTTTTTCTTTTCTTTTCTTTTAATTTGATTCTAAAAATGGTGTTTTGTTTTTTTAAACTATTTATGGATGGATAAAGGATTGTTGCAGGTTCTTCTAGGAAGAAGGAGTCAATTTTTCTTTTTCGTTTGTGTTTTTTTTTTTTTTTTATAAAAAGTAAATTTACATTCTAAGTCCTTATAGTTTTGTTTGTTTGTCATTTGTTGGTTTAAATTCACAATAGTGTTTCAAAAGTGTGTCTTTATTTTATAAAAAATACATTTATAATTTTGTATTTTTAGTTTCGTATTGTTTTTTTATTTTCGTATTGTATTTTTATTTTCCGTATTTGTAATTTTTATTTTATGAAATGAATTTTAATTTGTGTGAAAAATGGAAAAGAAAATAAAATTGTGAGTGGGTGAGGCCCAAATGAAAAGGAGAGAGAAATGTCATGAGTGAAAGGGTGTTTTTGTGTGTTGTGTTGAAATGAGGTGGCGCTGAGGTGGCAGCAGTGGGGCCCAAATGAAGAGGTAAAACCTCTTCACTACACCCTTTACTCTTAGTGCCACCGGGAATAAATAAAATTTACCCTTTATTTATATAATACTAACGGAAAGAAACGATGTCGTTTCGGCGTCGTTTCTCCCCCTGCAAAGTTAGCCCACCACAGGCCCAACTAGAAAAGATAACATTTTTTCCCGGTCCAAAATATATTAAAAAAAGAGAATTTACAAAACGAACTTTAAACTTTTAACTATTTACGACTTTTTTATATAATAAACTTTATTCATCAAATATATACCACATATCTACCGAATCATTCAGATCAAAAAAATACTAGCGGAAAGATTTTCAAATTGCGAACAAAACGAGCCCAATATTACAATTCTTTCGACATACGCACGATTTTATAAAAAAAGTTGAAGTTTAATATAAATAAAATTTACAAAACTTACCCTCAACTTTTAACTATTTACGATTTTTTTTATATAATAAACTATATTTATCAAATATATAACACGTATCTATCGATTCACTCAGATAAAAAAAATACCCGCGGAAAGATCTTCGAATTGCAAACAAAACGAGCTCAGTATTACAATGCTTCTGACGTACGCACAATTTTATAAAAAATATTGAAGTTGAATATAAATAGGAAAAAAAATTAAAAAACGTACCCTCAACTTTTAACTATTTACGACTTTTTTATATAATAAACTTTATTTGTCAAATATATAACGCATATCTACCGATTCATTCAGATAAAATATAACAGCGGAAAGATCTTTGAATTGCGAACAAAACGAGCCAAATATTGAAATACACAAGTCAGCCTCGCCACAACGTGTGAACACATTTCCATTCAATATTCATTCAAAACAGATTCGCAAAAAATTATGCCCCGCGGCAACGCGCGGGCTTTGTAATCAAATCACACAAAAACAAGCCCTGCCACAACGCGTGGAAGGTACAACACTTATGCAGTCAAAAATCGCCCTACGCTGAGCCAAAAAAATGCCCCGTAGCAACGCGCGGATAATTATGCTTGTTTATTCTTTATGGCATGCATTTCGTTTAGTTATTTTGTAATGCTAAGGTAAGAAATAAAAGAAAGTGATTAGCTATTTTTGATTGCTTGAGCTTTGATCCGAATTTGGCGACATTGATATTGTTTTCATTTTTTTAAAATTGGATCTGAATATTAAAATTCCATGACAATAAATTGATTAGTTTTGATTACAAGAAACACACATTACAAAAAGAATGCTAAGAGCGTTCACAATGGTGGATCTTTTAAAAGATCTAATCATTTAAATCATTAATTGTTAAAGCTTTTAATTTTATAAATCTTGTTATATTATGTATAAACCTTTTCTAGCTATTTAAAATGCTTAACATCTACACATGCATTATAAACATTTTCATGTGTTTTTTTAAATCATCACAGTGGACGCCCTAAGTTTAATTACAAAACTTATAATTTATATAATCAATTCATTATTGATGATGTTGGTACTATTTAATATATATCAGAAAGTTTTTGATCAAAAGTTTATTTCATTCAACTATTTAATACGTATCAAACTATATTAATTGCAAAACTTGTAATTTATATAATCAGTTCATTATTGATGATGTTGATACTATTTAATATATAGAGAAAAGTTCATTTGCATATCAGTTTCTCCTCACATACCAAGGGACAAATCCCCACCGTCTATTTGAGTTTAATCTAATGGTGAGGATTAATCTAAGATTTAATTTGATTAAACCTATTTTTCTGTCAACTATATAAAGCTTTTTTTATTTTAATTTTTCAGTTATCGTCATTTATTTCACACACACATTAAGTGTGTTCCCTCATAGCCAAACACTCGAGAACTTTACTCTGCCATAAATGTCAATCACAAATGCCTTGGACACTTCTGGTTTGCATCTAGGTCTCCCTGTTACTCTTTGTGTTAATTGTGTTGGTGATGACGTGTCATTTCATCGTCGAAACGACATCGTTGAGGAGGAGAGATATTCACATGATGAAGATGATGATGATGATGAAAGTGAGAGTGAGGATGCACAGGTGGTGCGGTGGGCGTCGGATGACGTGGCACCTCTGTGTGGTAGTGGTGGTTGTCCGACTAGTGAGAGTAGTGATTTTAGATGTGGTGTCAAACGATGTCGTTTTGATGATGATTTTGATCGTATTGATTCTGAGGTTCGTTTGATTCTGATCGTATTGACTAATGTGATGTAATAGTTAATTGTCTAAGTTGTTGAGAGCTGTTATGATTGAACATTTGCGCGCCAAGTGTTTGATGAAATGTCAGAGGGATTTTGTTAGTTTTAACCTGATGATTGATGGGTATGTTAAATGTGGGGGAAGTGGAGTTAGCACGTGAGTTGTTTGATGGTTGCAATTGAGGATGAGAAATTTGAGGTCTTGGAATTGTATGATTAGTGGTTATAGTGGTGTGGAAGACGGGTGGAAGATGACGTGGGAGTTGTTTGAGGAAATGCCTGAGAGAGATTTGGTTTCGTGGAATTTGATGATTGGGTGTTGTGTGAAGAGTGGGAAGATTGATTTGGCTCGTGCATTGTTTGATAGGATGCCAAAAAGGGATGTTATCACTTGGGCTAAATTGATTGATGGGTATGCAAAATTGGGTAGGATTGAGGTTGCTAGACGTTTGTTCGATGAGATGCCTGAACGAGATGTGATTTCATGTAATGTGATGATGGCTGGTGATGTGCGGAATGGTCTTTGTTTGGAAGCATTGGAAGTGTTTCGTAATATGAATGAGGGTAATCTCGTTCCTGATGATGCCACTTTATCTATTGCTCTTTCTGCAATTGCACAATTAGGACACCGTGATGAAGGTGTTAGTGTACATGTGTATATAAACAAAAACGGGCTTAATTTAGATGGAAAACTTGGGGTTTCACTTGTAGACATGTACTCAAAATCAGGTAGCATAGAAACTGCTATACATGTTTTTGAAGAAATAAAATATAAAAACGTTGATCACTGGAATGCCGTGATTGGTGGTTTAGCGATCCATGGTTTCGGAAAAAAGGCTTTTGATATGTTCCTTGATATGCAAAGACGAGAAGTAAAACAAGATTCAATCACATTTGTTAATGTACTAAATGCTTGTGCACATTCAGGAATGGTAAAAGAAGGTATTATGTGTTTTGAGATCATGAGAAGATACCACATGGTAGAGCCAGAAGTCCAACATTTTGGTTGCCTCGTTGACATGTTTGCCTGGGCTGGACAGATAAAAGAGGCCTTAGGCATCATTGAGGAAATGCCCGTTGAGCCAAACAATGTGTTGTGGCGTACTTTGCTTAGTGCGTGCAATAATCTTGAAGATAGAATAGAAACGCCAAAAATGAAGCATGGGACCAAGATGGATTATTATGATTCGAGTAGTTATGTTTTGTTATCTAACATATATGCTCGATTTGGGATGTGGGGCCGCGTTAGGAAGGTGAGGGGAATAATGAAAGAATGCAAACTTAAGAAAGTTCCTGGACGTAGTTGGATAGAACTTGATGGAACATTTCATGAATTTTTTGTAGGAGACGGATCTCATCCTCAAGTTGCAGAGATCTATTCCGTGTTGGAAATCGGTTATCCTCTAGACTCTCGGTTTAATCCTATAAGGTTACAAACTAAACTCAAGCCTGCTTTGTTTCCAATTGGTAGCCAAATAGATAGATAGTCTGTTGTTTATGTAAATTTAGGAATGTATAGTCGCATCATACTGTTATCTAAAAGAATCCGTCTCATAAACAATTCATACTGTTAATATGAAATCCAATGTTCAAGTTCAATGAAATTGTATCTTTCCATGACAAACGAATAAAATTAGCACTTCGGGTAATGGTCCAGCTTGAATCTGTACTTAGGGTCAGTATTTTTATTTTTTATTTTCCAAGAAAAATATAAGTAGTCGATGTTCCGTACTCGATGAATTGAAAACACCATCGTATAAAATGTAGGACAAAATATACAGACAAAAAGCCAAACGCCATATAAAACACACATCTTGGGATAGAGAACAAGCAAAAGAAGATCATGGCATTCGATGCAATTGGCCAGATTGAAACTATGTAAAACTAGTTGGCTATCTAATTCGATGATGTTGATGTTGATTTTAAGGTTTGCCAATGTGTAGACAACAGGAGTACTTGTTGCATCATGGTATAAATGACTTGGAACATAAGCTAAGATTGTATCCTTCAAGCAATGGAGCGCCTTTTTTCTGTTGTTATTGTCCAGGCTTATTTGAAGGTAAAAATTTCATACTCGAACTCGACCCTATTTGAACTCGGGTTACTCGGGTTCGGGTCAACTCGGGTTCAGGTCAACTCGGGAAGAGTCAACTCGAATTTGAGTAAAATAACAAATTTTTTTTTACTATTTTAAATAGAAAATCTATAAATTTATATTAAAAAAAACTTTATACGGGTCAATCGGGTTAACCCGAACCCGAGTTAGCCAAAATATTTCAACCCGATACCCGAACCTATTTAGACTTTACGATTGTTAAATTAGGGGTTGTGTTTTACACAGCCAAAAAGCGTACCTAGTATATATAAAAAAGATAAGATTTTGCACTAGCGAACGTCAATGGTGATAATATAAAAAAATATACAAAGCAATAAAACATCACAGGTGATATTAAAAGGTTAAAAAATATACTCGTTTGTTTCTGAAATATCACAAGTGATATTAGGCATTAACTATGTTTATGAAATATCACAAGTGATATTAGACATGTCATAAATGATATTAGGCATTAAATATGTTTATGAAATATCACAAGTGATATTAGACATGTCATAAATTAATGCAACACTTGTTTGATTTTAAGAGTTTTTATTTTCATAGTTTGCTTCTTTTTTATTCATTTTAGTATTTGTAAGTGACACTTGTTTATCACTTGTGATATAACATTGTATCAAAGTTGAAAAGTATTTAAATGGTCCGTCTTAGTCATTTTAGAGTAATATCTCAGGTGATAAAGTAATATAATGTGAAATTAGTCACTTTAGAGTAATATCTCAGGTGATATAGCAAGACATGAATGATGTCTACTTTTGCTAATTTTATTGCTTTGTCACCTGTGATATTACTCATATGTAAAATACCAGAATTAATGTTATATTTTATTGCTTTATCACATATTACTCATATGTAGAATACCAGAATTAGTTTCATATTATATTGCTTTATCACATGAGATATTATTCTTAAGTGACTAAGAATGACAATTTAAATACTCTTTATTTTCCTTAAAGTGTTATATCATAAGAGATAAATAATTGTCATTACAAATACCAAAATGAATAAAAAAGAAGCAAACTATGAAAATAGAAACTTGACGTAGTCTTAAAATCAAACAAGTGTTTGCTTTTGAGCAAAATAAGAATTCGCCTAAAGAGGTTTAACCATTTTATTCCTACTAACAGTATAATATCACAAGTGATAGATAACATTTATTACATGTTTAAAATTTCAAAAATAACCACAATTAGCATCACGTTATATTGCTTTATCACATGTGATATTAATCATATGTGGAATATCATAGCTAGTGTCAAATTATATTGCTTTATCATATGAGATTCTATTATTATTATTTATTTATCACTGGTGATATTACAATGTTAGTGGTAATAAGTGTTAAGCCACGAGTGAATATTAGTTAATAAAGGTTTACAATTATTTATCACTAATGATATTACAATGTCAGGGTTAATAATTGTTAAGCCACGGGTGAATCTTAATTGATAGATGTTATATTTATCACCAGTGATATTACAATCTCAAGGGTAACCAGTCTTAAGCCACGAGTGAATCTTAGTTGATAAAAGTTATATTTATCATTGGTTATATTACAATCTTAAGGGTAATTAGTGTTAAGCCATAAATAAATCTTAGTTAATAGAGGTTCTGAAGGAGGATTTAGCAAGTCTGGAGGCTGATGTTGTTTTCAGATAGTCTTAGAATATCACATGTGGTAAAACATGAAATCAACAACAATAATAAAAAAACTGATAAAACATTTGATAAAAGTGACTTCATTTATTATCATTTGTGGTATTATACTTCATTCTTTTATACCTTAGTTTATCATAAGTGCTAATTCATTAAATGGGCAAAACATACAACATCTTATTTACACATCACTTGATTATTATAAGTGATAATACATTAAAATGAACAATATATCCAAGTCACAAATTAATTAACACAAAATATTTTGTTGCACATACTATTCAACAAACAAGTTCTATATTCACCTTTAGGACTACAAATATTCAGTTACATAAAATATATAACCAACAAGTTCCATATTAAGTAACTAGATATTACACCAACTTATGATATTACACCTAGTGGTTAGGGGTTTAGGATTTTTGGTATAGGTTTTAGTGGTTAGGGTTTTAAGGTTTTTGGTATAGATTTTAAAGTTTATGTATATACCACTTATGATATTACACCTAGTGGTTAGGGGTTTAAGGTTTTTGGTATAGGTTTTATGATTAGAGGTTTAAGCTTTTTGGTATAGGGTTTAGTGGTTAGGGGTTTAGGGTTTTTGGTATAGATTGTAAAGTTTATGTATATTTCACTTGTGATAGTATACATAGTGGTTAGAGGTTTAGGATTTTTGGTATGGGGTTTAGTAGTTAGGGGTTTAAGGTTTTTGGTATAGATTTTAAAGTTTATGTATATATCACTTGTGATATTATATCTAATGGTTAGGGCTTTAGGGTTTTTGTTATAGGGTTTATTGGTTAGGGGTTTGGGGTTTTTGGTATATAATCTAAAAATTCTGTATATATCACTTGTGATATTATACCTAGTGGTTAGGGGTTTAGGGTTTTTGGTATAGAGATTAGTTGTTAGGGGTTCAAGGTTTTTGGTATGGATTTTAAAGTTTATGTATATATCACTCGTGATATTATACCTAGTGGTTAGGGGTTTAGGGTTTTTGGTATGGATTTTAAAGTTTATGTATATATCACTCGTGATATTATACCTAGTGGTTAGGGGTTTAGGGTTTTTAGTATAGGGTTTAGTGGTTAGGGAGGGGGATTTAGGGTTTATGGTATTGGGTTTAGCAGTTAGTGGTTTTGGGTTTTGGTATAGAGTTTACTGGTTAGCTGTTTAGGGTTTTTAGTATAGGGTTTAGTGGTTAGAGGTTTAGGGTTTTTGGTATAGGTTTTAAAGTTTATGTATACATGTGATATTATACCTAGTTGTTAGGGGTTTTGGGGTTTTGGTATAAGGTTTAGGGTTTTTTGTATAGATTTTAAAGTTTA
>BQNB010009288.1:0-87229 GCA_026074375.1 Tanacetum coccineum | reverse complement strand
TTTAGTAAATCAAGTAATGTTTAGTAGTGGACCACAAGATTTAAAGAGTATATGGCAATATAATAAATACAAAGCCACATAAAAATCACCTTCGTAAGGGATACGAAGGATTTAACTGAATTCTTTGAGAGAAAAAGAAAATAGTTGATTTTGAAAGACAAACTCGACAAACATTTGACCTTCCAAATCATAGTTGATACGGTATTGATTGTAAAACTCGAGAATGAAATGAGGAATGATTTGTTCATTAATTTCAAAAAGACACTCAAACCTAATATGACTAAACATAGACCTAACATAAACCAAATTGTTAAAGCTCGGATCAACTACCTGCCCTTCGTGAATGTATCAATTTTCAAATAATTCAAAAATACATTTTAGTGGTTCGTTGTATTCAACGGAAATTTTTGGAATGTAACTTCTAGTGTTTTTATGGTCATCTAATGATTTGCGAGGCATTGTCACCTATATCAAAATATTGTTCAATATTTTATTATTATGTGCTTGTAATGTTTATTATGTACTCTTGCCTAGTGCGTGCCTATACGTAACAAATGTGGAGTAACGGTTAACTTAACTCTAAAACAAAACCTATGAATTAACCAAAACGCTCCTTAATTTGATTTTGCTCATCCAAACATGTCAAAAAGTACATATGAATTATGTATTTTGAATTTTGTTCATGAGATCATTATGCATGTATGCAAAAACGTTTTTAGTATGTATTAACAATGCATCAAAATAATTTTATGGTGTTCCTAACGTGAGTAATTTTAAAAGAAAATTAGGGGTTTGTGCGAAAGCAATTTTTGACAAACACACTTCAATTATGCAAATCCTATGTCTACGGGAAGCATATTAGTTATACATTATGTTATTATAGTCCTAATTGCACACAAACAAAAGAAAAATAAAAATCTCTAATTTTGAATTTTTGTTCAACATGAACCCTAGACACAAATTTGAAAAAAAATAAACGAAGTGACTTACAATTGATGATCTTTGTGATGTTAGGATTGATTGTTGTTGTTGATTTGATCTTTAATTTGAGTTTTAATGGTCGATTTTTAGGTTTGGAGGGTTTTGGGTTCGTGTTTCGTCAATAGCTGCAGAGAGGGAGTGTTTGTTTTTGTGTTTTTCAAAATGAGGGTGACCGACATAATTGTCTTCTGGTGGCGGTCCCATATCAATCAGGGGCCCGCCGGATTAAATCAAGGGGCCGCCCTAGATATGGGGGCCGCCATCAGCATATGGTTTTTGACTCGAATTTTAACAATTTTTTTTACGAAAGGAGTGACGTTTTAATTTGCATTTCGCGAATTAAAAATGATTAAAGTACTTCGGATGAAGTAATTAAGTTGTCACGACACGGAGTGGAACACGGACTAGAATTGAGACATAAGAAAAGAAGAATGATTTATGAAATGTGTTCCATCATTCCTAAACCAAGACGTAGATAGTTAAACGATTCACGTTTAAGGGGTTTAGTGAGAATGTCGGTGATATTGTCGACGGACGGCACTTTTTCGATAGAGATATGTCCTTTCTGGACATTATCACTGTAACCCTTGCTTTTTTCTAGAATCTATATGTTTCAAATTTAGTCCTTTGACTATTTGACCTTTTCTGTTTTTATCTAAGAAGTTCCCGCGTTGACCGTGGTGAATCTATGTTTATCTTGGTTATCTATCTTTTGATTGCTTATTTTAATCCTTTTAGATGATTTTATCTATGTTGATCATGTTTCGCGAGGTTTGCCCCGTGAATAGCTTGAAATGTCTAATAACGAGTCCCGACACGTCCGTTAGTGTTCAAATCGAATCTAAGGAAGTTTAACTATAAAAGGTGTCGTGTGAATATTCTAAATTCATGTAAAAGTATTTCTGAGTTCATTAAAAATACTAGGAAACTTTGAGTAACTTTTTAAAATCGTGATCAATGAGTTTTAAAGGAAACCGACACAAAACGAAGCAACCCGAGACCCTTGGATACCCATAACCGGTCGAACCTTGTAGGGGACAAGGAGGCAAGATTTTAGGCTTGTATGCCCACCCTTGGCACCACTTATTCTTGTCTTGATTCATTTCACACCCTCCATCTTTTTGAAAACACACACACAATTCTTTTTCTCCTTTCCCTTTTGCTCATCCGAATTGGAACACACACACAAACAAATCATTTTTGATTTTTGATCAAGAACATGATGGTTTAAAATGTCTTCGGGTTGATTCTAGTAGACTGGGTATCATTAAAACAACGTTTGGGTTATTGTTTTCGTGTTTGTCTCGCTTCCAAAACCCTCTTTGTAAGTTGTCTTTTCTTCTAATATTCTTGTACTTTTAGAGTTCTTGTGTTGCATAGATGAAAGTTGTAAGGTGAGTTTTCTAAAAATTGTAAGCTTTAAATTTTCAAATGAATAAAAAGGGTGTTCGTGTGGTTCGAACACAAAACCAAAGGAGACAAGGATTTATCATTTTTATGTCGTGGTTGTGATGGTTAAATAACATTTATACGCTATTTAGCTTATTTATTTTCTAGCTTAAAAGATAAGCCTGTTCGGCTTACTTTATGCTTATTAAGTTTCGGCTGGAATAAGGGTAATAAGGAAATGGTTTTGGTTATTTACCTATGGTATCTTACTTTTTGAGAGCTTATTTGATAGCCTATTCTGATATCTAAAGGAACTACGTAACTTATTAGCTTATTAAATATCTAAGTATACTTATTTGGAGCTTATAAGGCTCACGGCCCAATAAGCCGTGGCTTATTGTGGTTCGGCTTATTTTCATGGATTTTGGTTAAAGCTTATTATGATATTTAAGGCTTAACGTAGCTTAATGACTTGAAAATAAGCTACGGATAACTTATTTTGGGAGTTAATGGGAAACGACCCAATAGGCTAAGCCAAAATAGTGGCTTGGTTTTGGTTCGTGAGTCTTAGCTTACGTTGTGGCTTATTTTTTCGAACTTATATTTATTATTAGATTGATATTTGGGCCTAAATCGGATCTTGAAACTTAAAAATAACGTTTTGGATCACTACTAGGCCTTAAGGCCCAATAGGCGAAAACAAGTCATTTTATGTGTTTAAAATGGACTTTTAAAAGTGAAACATACTTACTTATATATATAAAATGGACTTTTTGGACAATGCTATGTGCCTTTGACTGCTATGTGAATGACATGAGATTTAGTTAAACTTGTTTTGTGGATAGGATAGGTGTTGAAATTGAGGTTTGAAACTTAGGGAAACGTTGTATAAACGAATGGGTCATGTCAAAATTTCGTAAGAATTCTATACTTAGATTTTACTCAAAAACTTACGTTTACGACAAAATAATAAAAAAATATTATTATTTTAATAAGTCGACTAAAAGACAAAAAATATATTTTATAAATAAAAAATATGAAACTTCTCCAAATCGTTTTATATAAATAAACGTTTCATTTCTTATAATCTATACCAATAATCAAGGAAACTAAGGTTACCGAATGTATTTACCGAAACATATTTCTAAATATCTATTACCTAGGTCTTCTTATACTACTTATCTATTTTACTTAAATAGTATAAGTATATTATACTAAGGTATGAACTAGAGCATGGCTTATCTTCATAAACTTAGACCGAAAACCTTACACCACTAATAAGTTAAGGGTGACCGCACAACGACAACATTTGATCTCTAGTTTCAAACATTATACAATTTGGAAACGTTATGTTAAAATTGATATCTAACTAGATTAGGTCGTGTCCAGACGTCGTTGCGATTGCTTGTTTGATCTTGATCTCTGCTACTTATCACCTTTGCTTAAGGTGAGTTCTCGTAGCTCTATCTTTTTATAATCTTTTCCGTTGGGGAAAGAATGATACTCAAATCTATTTTGAACTTGTTTTCTTTGCTGTGCAAAATTGTTATCTTTTTTGGACAATGCTATGTGCCTTTGACTGCTATGTGAATGACATGAGATTTAGTTAAACTTGTTTTGTGGATCATATCTTGTTGCGCGAGGTATCTTGTGAACTTGTGAGCTTGTGAACTTGTAAACTTGTGGATCACCCGCCCTATGTATAGCTCCAGCTGGTAGGCTTTAGGTGCGAGTAAACTAAGAGCTAGAACTTTGAGAAGCGTTGGTATCATTTTGGTTATGTATCTATGGATCTTTGATAGCATGGTGTTGCTATGTTGGAATCTAATCTATTGCATGTATTCACTATCAAATTGCACAATTGTCACTACTTAAAACTATGGTACAACAACTGGGTTTACTGTTAAACCTACGAGCTCACCAACGTTATGTTGAACTTTTCGAGTATCATTTTCAGGTGTTGTTAATGATCAGTGAAGCCAGGTGTGAGCTTTAGCATACCTTAAGAGAATCCTATATGGATTATATTTTGAGAGACCTTGTGTTGACACTCTATTTTGGACTTAAGCATTTTGGGATTTATTATCTTGAGACTAGTATCATCCCCTGCGTGGGAAATTTGGTTGTAATCTTTGAGACTATGTGACGTGTTCTTTGACTTATCTTCACTCAAGTTCTTACTTGGGGTTGGAGAATGTCATTTTAGTTTTCTCTATCTTGTATCTTATGTTGTGATAATCAATTCTCCATCACGCCTCGTGTTTCCGCCTAAGTCGGGGTGTGACAATCACGAAGAAAGTGGTGACGAATTTTGATGTGTTTAGTTCGAGAGTGTTGCACCAGGTTTTTGCTAAGGTCAATCGCGCCTTTTTTGTAGCACAGGATCAGGACGTTGTCGAGTCGTATGTCGTAGTCGATAAGAGCTTGTTTCATCCATAGTGCTTGTTGACATGCCTTTTCGGCGCTTACGTATTTGGATTCGGTGATGGATATAGCAAGAGTGGTTTGTTTCTTCGAGAACCAAGATGTTAGACAACATCCCACGTACGTACAAATACCGCTAGTGATCTTTCTGTCCACATAATCTCCCGCATGATTAGAGTCGGCATATACTACGGTTTCTATATCAGTCCCCTTTGGATACCATAATCCTAAGTGCGTAGTGCCTTTAATGTATCAGAAGATACGCTTAACCGCTTCAAGATGAGAGGTTTTGGGATCCTCTTGGAAGCGTGCACAAAGGTAGACACTAAACATGATATCGGGCCTACTTTTCGTTAGGTAGAGTAAACTACCTATCATGCCTCGATACTTGGTACTATCTACCGACTCACACTCTTCATCTTTCGTGAGTTTAGTATCCAAGGACATAGGGGTTTTCATTGGTTTAGAATCTTCTAAGCAAAATTTCTTAAGCATTTCTTTAATATATTTAGATTGATTAAAGAAGATATCGTCTTCCATTTGTTTTATATGTAATTCAAGGAAAAAGTTAAGTTCACCCATCATGCTCATCTCATACTCGTCATGCATGATTTTGGTAAATTCATCACACATGTCTTGACAAGTCGAACCGAATATAATGTCATCGACATATATTTGAATGATGATGAGATTTGAACGTTTCTTCTTAGTAAAAAGTGTATTATCTACCATTCCCATTTTGTACTCATGTTTAATAAGAAAAGCTTTTAATCTATCATACCAAGATTTGGGTGCTTGTTTAAGACCATATAAAGCTTTCTTTAGTTTATAAACATGATCCGGTTTTTTGAAGTCAATGAATCCTATAGGTTGTGCCACGTATACCTCCTCATTGATAAAATCATTTAGGAATGCACTTTTTACATCCATTTGGAATAGCTTAAAATCTAAAGCACAATTATAAGCTAATAGTATTCTAATAGACTCTAATCTAGCAACTAGGACATAAGTTTCATCGTAATCGATCCCTCTTGTTGATTATTGCCTTGGGTGACTAACCTAGCCTTATTTTGAGAAACGACACCGTTCTCGTCTAACTTATTTCTAAATACCCACTTAGTTCCTATGATTGTCATATTCTTAGGTTGTGGTACTAACTCCCAAACATCATTTGCAATGAATTGATTTAATTCTTCTTGCATAGCGATTATCCAACTTTCATCCGTTAAGGCTTCATTCACATTCTTAGGTTCTATAGTTGATATAAAACAAAATAAGTTACTTTGGTAATGGGCTTATGACCTAAGAGTTCTTTGGTTAAGGTTTCCTATGACATTTTCTAATGGATGGTTCCTAGATTCCTTAATATTGACTACTTCGTCAATTTTTAAAGTTTCATCCTCAATGTCATTTTCTAAGTTTTTCTTTTCAGTAGCCTTAATTGCTTCTTCTTTATCTAAGTCATCATCCACCAAGGGTGATGTCTTAGAGGGTGGAGGAGTTTCATCGAATGCCACGTTGAGTGATTCTTTGATTTTCATGGTGTGTTTATTAAGGATTACGTATGATTTACTATTTTAGGAGTAACCTAAAAAGACACCTTCATATGACTTTGGGTCAAAGTTAGTAAGGTAGTCTTTGGTGTTTAAAATGAAGCACTTGCTTCCAAACACCCTAAAGTAATCAAGAGTAGGTTTCCTACCTCTCAAGAGTTCATAAGGTGTTTTACCTAAGATGGCTCTAATTAGGATTCGCTTGAGGATGTATCTTGAGGTAACTACTGCGTTACACCAAAACTTTTGTGGTAACGATTGTTCGTTCAACATGGTTCTACTCATTTCTTGTAGTGTCCTATTTTTCTTTTCTACCACGCCATTTGATTGTGGAGTGTGTGGAGCCGAGAAGTTATGTGTAATACCGTTGGCATTATAAAACTCTCCAAATTGCACTTCATTATCAAATTCTCTAATGCGGTCCGTCCTAATTAACACTATTGAACATCCTATTTGATTTTGAATTTTCTTACTAAAGATTTTAAATTGCTCGAAATCTTCAGTTTTTTTAAGAAATCTTGTCCAAGTATACCTAGAGTAGTCATCTACTATGACTAAGGTGTAGAGGTTTCCTCTGTAACTCCGTACGGAGGATTGACCGAAGAGATCCATATGGAGTAGTTCTAAGCATCTGGTCATTGAGACTATATTATTATCTTTGTGACTATCATTTCATATTAAGTCTACACAATCAATTCATCAATGGCAACAATGGCAGAAACGTTATTTTTATTTTTTTTTTTTTTTAAGCAGGTTCTGAAAACCGTTCCCCTGATGCTAGAGAAAAGGCATATATGATAGGCTGGCAAGACTTGGATTTTGATTTGTATCCAAGGAAAGAGAATAGCGAAATGTTAATCTACTCAATCAAGATTGGTCTTGTTAACTCTTACCAGAGAATACTGCTAAAATAAGATTGGCACAGCCTTAACCGAAATATTGCCACTTAGCAGTACACAGGACACCTGCAGACCTCTCCTTTCTCAATAAAGAGAAGTTATGATTACACAGTGACATCAAAGTTGTCAATATACTTCTACTGGATTTCAGTTGAATTTACACTCTCATCACCACTATCAGATGCAAGAAATATGGGATCACGTAAAGAACTTGTGGAAGGCACAAAGTGTGTTTTGGGTGGTGGTGGTCTTTTTTTTTTTTTCACCCCGGGGGGGGGCCCCCCCCCCCCCCCCCCCCCACCCCCCCCCGCCCCCCCCCCCCCCCCCACTCCCCCCCCCCCCCCCCCCGTATGACAAGCAAGAACGTGTTGTCATAATTGCTATATGAATGATTTGGACAAAATTCACGTTGTAGCCTGTAGTGAAGACAATTCGCTCTTGCTATATGAGATATGCTAACTAATCAATGACATGAAAATGGTTCCCTTTGTCTATGTCAAACATGCAAATCAAACGAAAGTTTGTGAATTATCTTAAACTGACAGTGGAGTTAGGTTTGTTACAGCAGCTAAATAAGTAAGAGATCTTTACAGTGTGAACTTTGATCAGTTTTATGCTTTCCTCAAACACGATGAAAGAGATGCCAAAAAGTTAGAGAAATGCGACAACGATTCCCGATTCCACTTGCTTTATTTGCCTAATACCTACAACCCACCTCCTTTATACAGCTCTCAGCACATACAATATCCACTTCCCATCAACCATCTAAAGTTTATCAACCATATCATCATACCAAATTAAACACTATAATAACCCAAAAAACTAATTCAGTTACATCCACTTCAAAGCTACGCACTAACAGTTGTTCACCAACCATCTACACTTCAACCTGATATTGGATTTGTTGTACCAACCTTTCTTCTAACTGATGATTCAATAGCCAGTCTCAACAAAGCTATGATCTTCTTGAGTTCTGCCTATAGCTCAAGATATCCTCCTATAAATAACCAACTACGGAACTCGGTCTAATCCAGAAACTCAGTACATTTCCAAAAATGGCCAAGTCATGGTTTGGAATGTTTAAGGTAGTCAGTCTCAAGGTTATATGGGCAATGCTGGAAATAATCAAGCTTCAGGAGCAAGGGTTGTCAATAATGTTGGAAATACAGGAGCAAATCAAGCAAGGGTAATCAGATGCTATAATTGTAACGGTGAAGGTCATATTGCTAAGCAGGTAGTGCAAAGAAAAGGGTGAAAGATTCTAAATGGTTTAAGGATAAGATGCTACTTGCTCAAGCACAAGAAGTAGGAGTTGTATTGAATGATGAAAAATAGGATTTTCTTAGCTGACAGTTTGGCAAGAGACTGATGATTTGTAAGGATCTTCTGTTAACAAGCTACAACAAATTTCAAGGCAGACCACGTTGATGCATATGATTTAGACTGTGATGACGAAGCTACTGTAAATGCAATCTTCATGGAAAACTTGTCTCCTGTTGGTTCTACCAATGGTGATACAGTTGAACCACGTTATGATTCTAACATACTATCTGAGGTACCTCATTACGACACTTATCATGACACCGATGTGCTTAATCCGAGTGTACAAGAGATGGGATATATTGAAAACATAGTTTCCAATAATAAGTCATATGATGAACTTACGAGTAACAACAATGTTATCTCTTACGATGATTATATGGTTTCTATTGGCAACAATGCTGATAACTATGTTCCTCCTCTTGTACAAAATAACGATATGATATTGTCTGTAATTGAACAAACGAAATCTCAAGTAGAAAAATGTAACATGGTAACTAAAGAGACACAAAGTGTGAATTAATCATTAACTAGTGAGCTTGAACGATACAAAGAAAGAGTCAAAACTTTAGAAAATGAATCTAAAAACTCTGCTTCTAACAGTAAAACATTTTTAGATCGTGAATTAAGAATTGTTATTTGTGATCACAATAGAAAAGTATGTGATTATGAAGATCAAATATTTTCTCAACGAAAACAAATCGAGAACTTAACAAACGAGGCCAATTTTCTTAAAAGTGGTTTTGAAACATTTAAAAAAGAGCCATCTAAAATATATGAAAAGAACATCAGTGAAATTGTGGATTTGGAAAATGCTAAAAAGAAACTTGAAAACATTGTTCCCAAGTAGGTCAAACTACTCAAACAATGCACATGTTAACCAAACCTCAAATTTTTTATGATGAATCACATAAGACTACTCTTGGTTATCAGAATCCTTTGTATCTTCGTTAAGCTCAATGGTTACAACCTGCATTATATAATGGAAAAGTATTGATTGATAAACATAATCCTGTATCTGTGTGTGATTTAGAGGAAACTTTGATAATTACTGAAGAGAGTCAGTTGAAAATGATTGAAAAACAAACTGAGCATAATGCTAAACCGATTGATTACTCAAAATTAAATAAACTTCACGAGTATTTTGTTTCACAAACATAATTGTCAGCAGAACAACTATATTGGTCTTCCACACCAAGTCTTTCTGAAAATGTTTCTAAACCCATAAAAGTTTTTCCTAAAAACTCACATCAACTAGTCAAGTTCTAAAAAATCTAAGCAATGCAAGAGATCTTCTTAGTAAGCTTGATGACTACATTAAAAGGAGAACTACTTTATCTCCTCATGAGTTAGGTAGCTGAGAGCAATCGGATATTAAATGGGCTTTTAAAAAAGATGTCATACCATTTTCTAAAAACCTAAAAAAACTTTCAAATTTTTTGAAAAGGGATTTATTGTTGAGGTTAAGGAAATGAAAGACATTTTTGAACAAATGGAAAACGAGGTTGAGCAATGTTCTGTGGCAAACAAATGTTTTGAAATTGAAAAAAAACAACTTTTAATCAACAACAACAGACTCTTTGAGGAAAATATCTCTTGTGATATTATATGCACATATTTGCATTCGTTGAATGAAGTTGTTAATTGTTGAAAGTGTAAAAGTCTTGAAATTATGCTTTTAGATCTTCAAGAATCAAACAAGTCATTGTGTGAACTGAGAAAACGTTTTGCAAACCTTGAGGAATACAGCATTTCTCTTGACATTGCCTTTCAAAATCACAAAGAAAAAATGATTAATGATTCTTGGACAAACAATAATAATCATTTGGTTCAAGCAATCAACAACCAATCTTTTGAGATAAATGATCTAAAAGTTTAATTGCAAGACAAAACACTTATAATCAATGAGTTGAAACATCGGTTAGGCTCAAATGCATGAAAGGTATGGTGACTCAATTGAATCACCAATCTTGATTCTGTTCAGAATTTAGAGGATGAGACAACGTGCTCTAGCTTTTCAAGTTTCTTCCTTAGTCAAGGAACGATAACACAATTAAGTTAGATTAGAATACTAGAAATTTTTATGATTCTATCAACAGATTACGGCAAAAACAAACTTTAAACTAACTCTTTGCAACAAAAGCTAAATGATTAGATTTCAATACAACAAGTTAAGAGAACAGTTAAAAGGATAGTTTTCTAAATCTCAATTAAATCAAAATGGTACAAGTGTGAATACTAAGCTTTCTAAACCTCCAACTTCAGGAACTAAACTTTATTCAGTAATGTACTTCCTTAAATCAAAGGTTATTTATAAATTTGTTAGAATTGATTTATCAAAATCAGTCACTATCACATTGGACTACCAACAGGATGATTGAAAACAATGGCATGAAAGTTCTTGGCCCTGTTTGCTTAAGATTAAGTCTGAACTAATCAATGCGTACTTTCAGAACAACAGGGTTGTGCATCGAGATTATCTGAATGTAACAAAAGACAGTAGCAACACTTTAGGAATTATTAGAAGAAGCTATAGCATAAAATCTTTAGATGATACATATGGTCATGCCTCTAAGTTTGCTAGGAGCGAATACAAGAACTGTTTAGTCTTTGTTAGTGCCTATGCCTTTCACTCAAAGCGGGAATGAAAAGTGGGCTCCCACTACAAGCCACAAAAAGAACAATAAGCCTTACGTAGATGCCTCTAGAACAAAACAAACAATTAAGACAATCACACAAAAGCATGCAATAAAGCAAAAACACTTGATAAGAGTGGACAACATTATGTTTGCCTTCTACAGGAAAGAGTAAGCTTACTAATGCAATCGATCAATGCCTAGGAGCATTACAAAGATGATTGGATCCATGCGAAACAACAAGTCGAAGCAAGAAGAATAGAGTAGAAGTCCAACCTAGGAAGACTAAGTCTAGTTCAAATAAGAACAATAATGTTTTAGATTGTAATGCAAATATTAAGAATATTGCTTTGTCAAAGAATTCTGCACATGTTTGCTTATTATGTAATTAATGTTTGTTTTCTGCAAAAAATGATGCTTGTGTTGTTAAATATCTAAAAGATGTGCAAAAACATAAAAAGGCTAAATCTGTCATACAAAAAGAAAAGAAACAATGGAAACCAACTGGTAGGGTCTTTACATCAGTAGGACTTAGATGGAAACCAATAGGAAGGATGTTTAACATGCAAGGAAAAATATGTTCAATCATTAAAACCTCTCATGCCACTATAATGCCTTCAGGAAATAGACTTCATACCATTAGAATTCCTGCTGTAGCTCCTAGTGCGGAAAAAAGAATGAGACATTCCATTGCTAAGAATTCACTGATAAGAGCTCATATAAATAGCTATGGTCATCCATTCAATCCTCCTAAATTTTCTTTTGTAAGAAATTTTACGATTCTGGAACAATCATACTGGAATTTTAGGTTCTAGGAGTAACCTAGTATTGCTATCTATATGGAACCCAATCAAAAGTTGGGGATCCAGATTTTTGTAAATTTTTTTCTTCTTTCTTTTTGTGCAGATTGTAGAAATTGTTCTTTGGTATTTAGACTCCGGTTGTTCCAAAACTTGCGGGACACCGTGTTATGCTCATCAGTTTTGTCTTTTTTTTTTCAAGTTTATTGGTACGGTCCGATTTGACAACGATCACTTTGCAACTGTTATGGGATACGGAGATCTATAGATGGGAAATATTCTTATTTCAAGTGTTTACTACGTTGAAGGACTTGGTCATAATCTCTTCTCCGTTAGGCATTTTTGTGATTTTTATCTCGGAGTAGCTTTTAGAAAACACATCTGTTTTAACTTAGAAGGTGTTGATCTACTTTCGGGATCTCGGGGTTCTAATATTTACACAATCTCAATAGAGGATATGATGAAGTCTTCTCTAATTTGTCTACTCTCTAAATCTTCAAAAACAAAATCTTGGTTATTGCACCATCGTTTGTCTCACCTGAACTTCGGTACTATCAATCAGCTTGCAAAACTAGGTCTTGTCAAAGGTTTGCCCAAATTGATGTATACTAAAGTTCACTTGTGTTCAGCATGTCAAATAGGGAAAAGCAAGAAAAAATGTCACAAACCCAATCCTGAGCCAAGTACAAATGAGAAACTTCAAATGTTACATATGGATTTGTGTGGACCGAATGGGGTAGAATGTATAAACAAGAAAATAGCATTCTTGTCAATCGTTTGATGATTCTTCTCGTTTTACATGGGTGAGTTTCTTTAATGAATTGAAAGAGGAAGCTCATAAGATATTATCAAATTTTTGATGCAAGCTCACGTCAGTCTTTAAAGCACAGTAAGATATCTTCGCACCGATAAGACGCAGAATTTATCAATCAGACACAACGAAATTATATGAAAGAAGTTGGAATTACTCATACCACATCCACTGCACATACTCCATAACAAAATGATGTAGTTGAAAGACGTAACCGTACGTTGTTAGAGGCTGTAAGGACCATGCTTATATCTCTAAATCTCCGTTATTTCTATGGGATGAATGCTGAATTGTTGATGAGCAATGTTATACTCAAAACCACTCTCTTTTCCATAGCTGCTATAATAAGACTCCATATGAACTGCTCAAAGATTGTAAACAGAACTCAAGTATCTTTATGTTTTTGGTGCTTTGTGTTATCCAACAAACAATTTTGAGGATCTTGGGAAACTTCAGGCTAAAGCAGACATTGGAATCTTCATTGGTTATTCACCATCCAAAAAGGCGTACCGGATCTACAACAAAAGGACCAGACTGATAATGGAAACAATGAATGTATAATTTGATGAACTTACCCAAATGGCTTCTAAACAATACGGTTTAGGACCCGAACTTCAAGGGTTGACTTCTGTACATATTAGTTCAGGACTCGTGCTTAACCAGGCTGCTTCAACATCAGCTAAAGCTCCTACAAAGAATGATTGGGATGTATTGTTGCAACCAATATTTGATGAATACTTCAAACCTCTAAGTGTTGTATCTACCCCTATTTCTGCTGCAACTCTATTTCCACCAGATACAGTCGCAGCATCTCCTTCTTCTACTACCATTGATAAAGATGCTCCATCTTAAAGTATTTCACCAAACACTAAAACTACATCTCCTCCAATCAATTCTACAAATGTTGAAGAACCACATAATGAGAAGTTCTATAGTGGTTTGATAGTGAACACCTTTACAAATCCTATTTGCTCCTCAGATACCAGCTCATCGAATCATCTTCAAGGATGTGACAGTTATAGACATGCACACCTATTCCAACAACATTCATATCTACACCAAAATATGGACAAAGGATCCCCCGTTACGTAACCAAATAATCGGCAATCCATCCAAACCTGTTTCGACTAGACGTCAATTTGTTACCGATGCCTTATGGTGCTATTTTCACGCATTCCTAATCAAAGAAGAGCCAAAGAATTATAAAGAAGCTATGATCGAATCTAGCTGGATTGAAGCTATGCAAGAGGAGATTCATAAGTTTAAGCAGCTTGAAGTATGGGAATTAGTACCAAGACTAGACAAAGTCATGATAATAAACCTAAAACGGATCTTTAAAGTGAAACTTGATGAATATAGCAAGGTGCTAAAAAATAAGGCTCGATTAGTTGCTAAAGGTTATCTGTAAGAAGAGGGGATAGATTTTGAAAAGTCATTTGCACTAGTTGCGCGTATGGAAGCCATTCTCATCTTCATTGCCTATTCGGCTCACATGAACATGACAGTATTCCAGATGGACGTGAAGACTGCTTTTCTCAATGGAATTCTCAAAGAAGAAGTATACGTGAGTCAACCTGAAGGATTCGTTGATAAAGAACATCCAACACATGTTTTTAGACTAAAGAAGGCATTGTATGGACTAAAACAAGCGCCAAGGGCTTGGTACGACTTGCTATCCAAGTTCTTTCTATCTCAATAATTCGTCAAAGGTGTAGTTGATTTAACTTTGTTCACACGGAAGAAAGGAGAGCACATAATATTGGTACAAATCTATGTCGATGACATCATATTTTCCTCCACAAATCCTAGTTTCTATGATAAATCTACATATCAAATAAGCAAAAGCTTTAAAATGTCGATGATGGGAAAAATGTCATTTTTCTTAGGATTACAAATTTCTCAAAGTCCTAGAGACATTTTCATAAACCAATCTAAATATGCTCTTGAGATGCTTAAGAAATATGGTTTAGACCAATGTGACCCTGTTGACATTCCCATGGTGGAAAGGTTAAAACTGGATGAGGATCCAAACGGGACTCTAGTTGACCCAACTCGTTATCGAGGTATGGTCGGATCCCTAATGTACCTCACAGCCAGTCGCCCTGACCTAGTGTTTGTCGTCTGCATGTGTGCCCGGTATCAGGCAAAGCCTACCAAAAAGCACTTAACTGCAGTTAAGTGGGTCTTTCGATACCTCAAAGGAACCATTAATATGGGTATGTGGTATCCGAAGGACATCGGATTTGATCTAACGGTTTTTGCAGATGCTGACCATGCAGGTTGTCAAGATTCAAGGAAAAGTACATCGGGTAGTGCATAATTTTTAGGTGAAAAGCTAGTAAGTTGGTCGTCTAAGAAGCAAAAGTGTACTGCAATATCCACTATTGAAGCTGAGTATATCTCCCTGTCCGATTGTTGTGCACATATCCTATGGATGCGGTCTCAGTTAACTGACTACGGATTTGATTACAACAAGATTCCTTTGTAATGCGACTCCCAGAGCGCCATTGCCTTATCTTGCAACACAATGCAACACTCCAAGACGAAACACATTGCTGTCAGATACCATTTTATCAAGGAACAAGTTGAAAATGAGATTGTTGAACTCTACTTTGTCAAGACTGCTTATCAGCTGGCGGATATATTCACTAAAGCACTCGCAAGAGAACGCTTCGAATTTCTGGTCAAACGCCTAGGCATACAGAGCATTACGCCTGAAGAGCTGAAACATCTTGCAGAGTCAGACGAGGACAAAGAGTAACTCCGATTACTACTTCTTGTATCACATGTACTATATGTAGAATAGTTTATCAAATCAAAAACAACAAAAAGATTTTCATTTTTTCAAATATTATTCAAAAACAATATACAATATCAAAATCTAAAAATAAAATAAAATAGAAATTCAAAAACCATAAAAAATATTCCCGACATGTCTTTCAAAAATCGATAATATCTACGAAATTAGAAATGTCATTCAATAATGACACAGTTTTGTAGATAAAGTTCGACTGAAAGTTTAAAACATTTTAAAACATGTCTTCTCAATTTATTTATGGTTTGAAACCCATCATCACTCCCTTTTATTAAATATCAGATTATAACCGAGCCCTAAAGAAAAAGGAAATTGTAAGTCGGCCTGCAGTTATCCTTAACACGAAAAGAGAAAGTCTTTTTCGGTCTTGAGTTAAAGATTTAAAACATTCAAGTTTTGAAACTCAAAGAATGTGGCTTGTGTATTTTTACTACACAACCCACGCTTTCTAAAAAGGAAAATGTACGTCAAAAAGTACATTTATCCTTAGAAGATTAATTTTCTTTAACTCAAGCAATTTTTCTCAACATGTGTTTATCAAACATGCTCAAGTTAAAACAAATTTTTTTAAATTCTGCAAAATAAATTCAAAATCGGGTTATGTCATTAAATGGAAAAAGATTTCCAAGAAATTTTGAACGCTCGAACAAATCCAAGAAATCTTTAAATAAACTACGGTCTTTGTTCGAGGGGGAGAACAAGCTTTTATATGAAAATTTCAAAAATGATCAAGAGAAATTAATTAAATTAATTTCGTCATCCGTAAAAACAAACAAGAGAATTCAAACACTCAAACAATTTCTACAACCCTTTAAATAGAAAACGAGTATTTGTTTGAGGCAGACAGCGTGCTTTCAAATAAATTAACTTTTCAAAAGTGTCGTGAAAATATTTTATGGAAAAGTGATGATCACTTAACGGGTCATCATTTGAGGTGGAGTTAACGAAATTAACCCCGAAACTATTTTTGCAAAATAGGTTTAAGCTTAAAATTATTTAGTATAACTTTATGAAGTTTTCCATTTTTAGGACCTAAAATGTTAAATAGTTTTGTAATTAAGGTGTTAGGGGTAAAACAAAAACTTTAGGCTTAGTTTAATAGAGGTTTTAAACTTTAGGGACTTAAGTCACCAAAAATTGAAACCCCTCCCCATATTAACCCCCAACCGACCCACCCCTCTCTCATTTCTCACACTTCACAAAAAATTTCTCCTCCCTTTTTCTTTCTTTTATGGATCGGCTAACACCAAAGACAAACAAGAATCCATTTTTTTATCAAAGGTAAAACACGAAAGTCAATCATAATCATCTTCTTAATACACTAGCAAAAGGAATTATTTCATCTCTTCATTTATCTTGAAAAATCAAAAAATTTGATTTAGGGTTCATAAAAAATGAAAGTGTTTAGATGTTAAATTTTCTTAAGGGCTTTTGTAGATAATGATGTTAATAGACTAGAGTTAGCTCGAATTTAAGTGTTTCATTGATTTAATTGATCAAAATGGGGTGTTTGTTGCGTGTTTATCCACTGAACCACCCAAAGGGTGTATTTGTTTTGATTGTTTGAATGTTTATTGTTGGATTGTTAGCGTAAAAACATTAATCTAGCTCGAAAAGGTTTAATCTTTAAACCTTCAACACAAAGATTAGTGATTTTTAAAGGTAAAGACAAAGTGTTTGATGAATTGCTTGTGAAAGATTTTGTTGGAATAAGTGTTTGGAAATTTCAAGACTTGAAGACATAACAAATCACAAAGACTTGAAGTCCAAAACCGAACCACATGAGCCGAAGCTCATAGGTCGGTTGAACCAAGACCATCGATCCATCATGATCGGTCGGCCAAGGCTTCACCGAACCATGATTCGATCTATCACCATGGTTCCACCGAACCTTGGCTTGGTCGGTTACCATGGTTCTACCGATCCACCATGGTTGGTAGCCAAAGACTCACCAAACCATGGTTGGTCGGTTACACTAAGACCACTGATCCATGGTCGGCTAGTCCAAGACCACCGAACCACATGGTCGGTCGGTTAGCCAAAGGACAACGAACCATGGTCGGCCGAGTCCACCAAACGGTTAAAGCCTATCCGAACACTCTAATGGCGGTTATAAAAAGGCTTTCACCATTTTAGGCCGGCTAAGCCCAACGAACCTTTAAGATTCGGTTAGGCCCACCGATCCAAATGGGCCAATTAAAGCCTAATATTGTTTGGCCTGATGTTCAAGCCCACCGAACCATATTATTTGGCCCGGTTTAAAGGCCCATTGGACCTTGACCCAAGTTTGACTTTTAGTTTGACCCGCGTCTCGTATTGACGAAACAATAACTTTTTCACGACATTTTATTATATAACACTAAGGATTCAAAATTTCAAATATCAAAATAAAAAGGGGGTTTTTAATAAATTCTATGAGTTTAAAATTTAAAAGTAGATAAAATTTCATTACTTTTTCAAAAGTATTAACGTTTTCAAAAATCACAAAAATGAACGGAATTATTTAAAATGAGTTTTAAAACGGATATATAATAATTGTGTAAATCTTATATGATTTATATACCTCGTAAACTTAATCTCAAACACCTCGAACTTAGTTAATTAGATCGTCGACTTTGCTTGACCACGTCTATGGAATTTGACCGTTGACTTTGACTGTGTTGTTGACCGTTGACCATTGACTTTGATCGTTGATCAAATTTGACTTTCTTAATCGCGTGCTTAATAAGTTCTTTTGATATGAAATTGATTGTGTTTCCATGTGATTGAATTAATGTTTATTGTTATCGTGAAAATGGCCAAAAAAATAGTTTACAAGTATTTCTATATCAAAAGACGCGTCAGTGATTTAAGTTGCATCCGGTCTAGGGTATTCTCTTGCGTTGTTAGCATTGTTTGGATTGCATCTGTTTAAGAGTATTTAAAAATCGTCGTTAGCGGCCTAGTGACCATCCGTTTTAGATATAAGAGTATTTTGAAATAAACTATCTTTCTCATTTAATGTGTTATATTTGGATATATCTCTCGTAAATTTCACAACAGTGCATTGGGTATTATTTTATTATCTCTATGCTCAATCTTTCGGATTTAGCCCTACTAGTGAAGTGGATTACCCTACTAGTATTGTACTACGTATGGTATTCCAAGGCTACTTAATATCTTCGAGATGATGTTTCAAAAATAACTAGTATTGATTTGTGTGTTGTTTAGATTTTTATAAAACTTTATTGCTATAGATTTTAACACATCATTCTTTATTAATTTTAAAAATAACACAAAGCCTTTACAAAATGAATTTCCAAGACAAAAAGTCTTTTGAGTCTACATTGAAATAACCTGACTAAGAGTTACTGATAAATCAGGATGGCTATTAGGGCTAGTTATCACCTAAAAGCTGATAATGTATCCTTTTAACAAATTAGTGTATCTTTGGGGCTCAAGGTCACTTTACTAAAAGGAAAACTCATTCTCATGCAAATCAATCATTTTCTAAAACATTTTTCCATTCATTCAAATGATGCTACTTCTCTAAAGATTGGTTAAGTTAAACACCTTTAAGCATGAGAAAATTAAAACATTTTCTTTCAGACTTCCATCTTTTGTTTTGTAGAAATAGTATCCCAGAACTTACTTTTAAGTGAGGATAACCAAAAACAAAATGAGAGATAAAAATCGTATGTGAGAAGAAAAGATCATACGTCTTGTGTCAGCAAAAGCAAGAATAAAGGCACATGAGAAAGAAACATGACATAAGTATGAACAAAAAGAAATGCTCTTTCATATAAAACCGGCAGAGAGGACAAAAACAAAAATTGAAATAAATGTGCTTAAGTTTGTATTCATGTGAAACTAATCAAATTTGAATCTTATTCTCAGAATTCAACATGTCAAGAGGAAATCCTCAAGAAACAATTGTCTCTGAAGAATAGTTGGTTCCACGTGCTAACAAACTTCTCATCAAGAAAAACAACCAGCGTGTCGCTTCAGATTCAGGGACTCAGTTACAATGCTGAGATTTATTGTTGGAATTCTACGACACCACAAGCTATACAATTCGGTTTCCTTAACTACTAAAGTTCTTGTCATATACTTACATCATATCTGGACAACCATCAATCACAACCAAAACAATAACTCATTCACATTCCAATTAGACACTCAAACTTTCACTCTCAATGTTAGACTACTACGCACTATTTTGCAGATGCCTTTACCTAACACCAAAACATCATATACCAAACCTCTCACAGTTTACCAAATTTTGGGATTCATCAAGACACTTATTTATGATGAAGATCCTAAGACTAAATTGGGAGTATGTCTCAACGTTTGTTGCTACAAGACTTCGTCAACCATGGAGAGCAATTCTGAGTGTTCTCAATAGGAGTCTTACATGAAAAGATTCAAGCTGAGACACAGCTAGACTTCCAATACTTCAGATACTTTGGGGAATTGTTCACTCTGCCAAGTTGGATTTCGCATCATTAATTTGGGACGAATTCGAATGGCAAATAGTTAACAGGTCTATCAAACCATCCAAGATGTTGTTATACACCCGCTTCACTAAGCTTATCATTGACTACTTTATTTCATGCAACAAGAATATCCCTCGCAAATTCAACTCTAAAATACACAGTGAAGAGACTCACCTATTACTAAACTATCAAACACTGTAAAAGGTACCTACAAGTTTGGAATGGAGATACCCGATATAATGATCGATGACGCATTCAAGAAGTCAACACGATACAAATACTATAAGGCTAAGTACGCGGAAAGTGAGAAAGCAAAAGATGCTGAGGAACCAGAAGAGCAAAATGAGTCTCTAATCAGAAGTGGAAGAGGAAAATGTTATATGCGTTTAGGTGATAATGAAGCTAATGTTCCCAAGATGTTCAAGAAAGATGTTATGCCAAGGAAAAAAGATCTCTCACTGTCGCTGAAGAAACAATTGCAGCTAAACTTGCAAAATCCATCAGTATTGACGAACAACGTACTCACCAACGTTGAAGGAGTCAATTGACAATTGATAGACAAATTGACAACAATTTAGCAGATACGTATGCTGAGTGGGGACAGAAACTCAAAGGTCCCGCAGTTGACGATCCAGCAGTTCAGTCCTTATTAGACTTACAGAAAGGATCAAAAGCTAGTAGACTTGAGAGCTTGAGGCAAAAGAAGCAAGCAGTTGCAGGCTAAGGATCAAGTGTTGCTCACAACAAATACTATGACACATTAGATACATAAAGTGATGCAACGCACTATTCTTCATGTTCAGACACATCAGAGGAAAGTGCTAAAGAAACTGATGATGCTGACGATTCTGATATGGACTTATCTCATGATAATCCCAAAGGAGATAATGATACAACAAGGTACGGGAAGTTTATGTACAACAAATCCACTGAAATGCCCAAGTCTACCTACTTTAGTCCGACAATTACAAGTTCCTCTCTGGACTTTATTCAGAATCTGCTTGATGAAACACATGTAAATGAATTGACGAATTTAATGAGTAATCCAGTTTATACTGATGCTCATACAACCTAGTGGTGCATAAACCAAAGGGAATCTGAAAGTAAGAAGCTTTCTATCAGGTGCATTTAAAGTACCTTTTGGTACACAAGTAGATGTTTAAGCAACTAACCTTATATTGCAAGAAATGTTTTCGGACGATGTTGCTCATCATATCTTATTTCCTCCAGCAACTATACCACATAAACTTCCCACAAATCCCCAACCAAACTCACTCCAAGCCAAAGCAAAGAAGCTGATGCAAAAGGAAAAGAAGAATATAAGGAAGATCAATTTCAAAAAGGCAGTTGCATAGAAATTCAAAGAATACAATCAGAAGCTGGAAGCACTTACAAATATCAATGTTTCTGAAGCATTTGAAAAAGCTATCCAAACAAGAATTATGACTGAGATAAAGAAGCTTCTACCTACTCATATCACGAAAGCCGTTGCAAACTATGTTAGGCCTCGACTTAACACCTCTATGCTTGAAGTTATATAAAATAACCAGATCAGTCTATTCACCAAACCATCCACCTCCACTGATGATCTCTCAGGCATGGATTTAAAGTTAAAGCTGATGCACAAAATTCATGAGTGCAAGTCAAATACGACTAATCTAACTAATCAGAAGCTTTATGACACTCTATATGAATCCATCTGTCTCGATACACTTAATGCTCAAGAGGATGAGCCATCCTTTCACAAGAGGTCTCATAATAATCAGGATCCTCTAAATAATCGTGAGGGGGAGAACAGGAAGAAAAAAACAAAGGATGTTGGTGAACCTTCTTCTAGACCATCAAGGCGAAATAAATCTCCAGTGTGTTCATTTGCCCAAGATCGGGACATCCTGCCATACACCCTAGACCAAGAAGATGAATATATTCGGACTCGTCTAAATCCAGAATGGTACACTAAGTCAGGGCCTACAGGTGCTACTAAAAGAAGGACAACATGGTTCAATCTGCTTTTAAAATTAGATATCGATCAAAACGAGAATCATATTCTTGGACCATCTACTGTCACTATAGCAAAGAAGCTTAAAACACATATCTAAAAGGACGAGCTTATAATAGCATATCTCAAAGGTGCAGGATTCGAAAAGCTAAAGCAGCAGTACCAGAATAATGTCAAACTCGAATACCATGTTGATCAACTCAAAGCGGTAGTGTTATCAGAAGCTAAGTGGAACAGTGATGAAGATGATGTGTCAAAACCCAGATTGTTTGAAAGAAACATGTCCAAAAATACAAAACCACACCTTCTTTCTACAACAACAATTTCTACTACCTTGTGATCTTGAGCACGAAAGAGAAGTACATTACTTCTATTACCAAGCATTATGCTGCAAGATACTACATCCAAGGTATAGAAGATATGATCTCTGATAGATGGTGCAAAGAAACTCACCGTTACCACTTTGAAGCTCTTAATGGTATTCACCATTGGGAAGATAGCAAAATTGACTTCTTTCAAGCAGAGAAAATGCGTAAACCGTATAGAAGGGAAAGTCTACTCAAATTTAAATATCAAATCAGGTTGTTCGCTTATCGTGGTAAAGAAGAAATGGGGATATGGTTTCTTAACATCAATCATAGTCAGGAGATCCAATGATAAAGAGTATGAGTTGAGCTATGCAGATCTTCCTAGACTCAATCTAAATGATGTTGAAGATATGTATTTGCTCCAGGTTCAAGATAAGCTTCACCATCTCTTATTAGAATTTGTGAAAGACTTCAACGATGCATTTCTCGTATTCATCAGAAGAGTTGTGATTTAAAACAGGGTTGAAGATATTTAATTAGGAGTGGAAAGTTATCAGTAAACTCTCAATCTCACCAAACCTATGATGTTCTTTGAAGGAATTGACCAAAAAGATACCATTTACAATGTACTGACTAACAAAGGAGTTATGTATCTTGACCAACATAACCGTTCAAATCCTTATGAAGTTCAATGAAGTTTAGGAATAGTCCAGTCGTATGATGGTACTCTAATGAAGATCCGTAACAACCTAATTGACATGGTGAACATGAACAAGCTGGGTAAAGGTAACAGAAGATTGAAGGGAAAGGACTGGACTGACAATGATGTCATAAAATCAAACGAGATGGTGAAGAAGATTGATTAGACACTCAAGCGCGGAGAGCCCCCACACCCGAACCAAACACAGATTAGAAGGTTAGGAAGAGTATGTTGGAGGAGACCCAAGACTGGTAGTGCCCGTACTTTTGTTAGGCCTATGTAATTCAACTCCTTAGGGGGTGATTGTTAATAAGCAACTGAAAAGTTTCTCTCAGTAACTTGTGAGTTCTTGTTGATGCCGTGGTCATTTATCTAGTATTAATAGTCTAGGGATTAGTTTATGCAAATAGGGAAGGACTTATGTATAATATGTAAAAATCTTAATTGCTTCTAAGTCCCTCCTTCCTTACTATAAAAGGAGGGCTTAGGAAAGGAATTAAAGTGGTGGTTCTTCTCTTTCTAATCTAATTATTTTTGTTTTTCTCTCATTTTTTCCCTTCTCCTCACCCATATCTCACTCTCTTAATATTATTTTCTCTCTATCTCTAAAAACTTATAGTAATCAACATATGTATTGCGTTGTTTATCAAATTTCATCTTGTTAATTATAACCCTATTTGTGCAACTTAATTAGCCCTTATTTCTAGACACGACGCCATTTTCGTCAAGCTTTATACCAACTGAGTTCTGTATTTGTCTTTAGTCTTAGATTTGGAACTAATTCCCAAACATCATTTTTGGTGAATTGATTAAATTCTTCTTGCATGGCAACGACTTAGCTTTCATCCTTTAATAGTTCACCAACATTTTGGGTTCTATAGTTGAAATAAAACAAAAGAAATTACTTTTGTCTTGAGGCTCTAAGATCTAAAGGGTTATTTGGTTAAGATTTCTATGACATTTTCTTAACGGGATGACTATTAGATCCCTAATATTGACTTATTTTGTCAATTTCTAAGGTTTTCGTTCTTCGACATCATTTCCTAAGTGTTTCTTTTCGCTAACCTTAATAGCTTCTTCTTTGACTAAATCATCATCCTCCAAGGGTGATGTTTTAGGCGGGGGAGGACTTTCGTCGAATGTTACATTTAAGAACACTTTGACTTTCATTGGTGTGGTTGTTTGAGAAATATTGGTCTTTGCTATTTTTGGAGTATCCTCGGAAAACACCTTCGTTTAAGATTTGGGTCAAGCCTTGGTTAGGTGGGTTTTTGTATTTATAATGAAACACATACTTCAATCTACTTTGAAATAATCAAGAGTAGGTTTCCTACCCCTCAAGATTTCTTAAGGAGTTTTTCCTAAGATTGATCAAAATCCTATTAAGTATATAAGTCTAAGTGTCCACCGCGTTACACAAAACTTTTACAAAATGGATTGTTCGTTTAATATGGTTCTACACATTTCTTGTAAAGTGCGGTTGTTCCTTTCTACTACCCCATTTAATTGTGGAGTGCGTGGAGCGGAAAAATTATGAATAATCCCATTAGAGTCACAATAATTTCCGAATTGCAATTCATTATCAAATTCCCAGCCATGATCAATCCTAATGGAGACTATTGAACAACCTAATTGATTTTGAACCTTTTTACTAAAAATCTTGAATTGCGCGAAAGCTTTGGTTTTGTTTTGAAGAAATTTTGTCCAAGTAAACCTAGAGTAATCATATACCTTTCACTATGCGTGTAACGATTCCTCAATACTCCGTATGGCGGATCGACTGAATATAGTCATATGAAGAAGCTCATTAAGAATCTAGTCGTTGAGATCATATTCTTAGTTTTGTGGCTAGCGTGAGCTTGTTTTCCAATTTTACAAGCGTTACAGAAATGTTAATCGAACTTAAGCTTAGGTAGATTTCTAACTAGTTCTTTAGACACTAAGTATTGAATTAAATGCATGTTTTCATGACCTAATCTTCTATGCCATAATGTAGAGTTTTCGTCTATTGTTGTAAGACATAAATTTTCTTTTGGCTTATTTCCTAATTTCATCACATATAAGCCGTTTTTCCTAATACCTCTACCTATGACTTTTCTGTCCTTAGTTATTTCACTATCATGCTCAGAAAATATTACCTTGTACTTATTATCACATATTTGACTAACACTTGGCAAATTAAATCCTAAGTTATCTATATGCTCAACATTTGCAATATTAAGGGAGTCATGAGAAATCGTACCTTTTCCAATGATGTTATCGTGTAGATTACTACCAAAAATACGTTACCTCAATTATATGCTTTGTATGTAGAGAAAAGCTTTTGGTTGCTCGTCACGTGCTTAGTGTATCCATTATCTTTGATCCACTCGTTGGGCTCTAAATCACTTCCCAAGCATATCTTATTAGATTCTTGAGTTATAAGATACGTTTCGTCTTTTGTATTCTTTTCCTCTTCTTCACCCATATCGCTCAAAGATCCTCCAACAAAATCATTTTGGTTTTTGTTTCTTGGTGGCTTCGGACATTCTCCGATAAGGTGATTTGGATCTCCGAATCTAAAGCATTTTCTTTCGCTCTTTTAGTTCTTGTCATCTCGACTTCTTTGGAACGACTTCTTTACATCACGAGGTTGTCTTATGAATCTACCTCGTCTTTTGAAAAAACTTCTTAAAGTCTCTCACGGCCATGGCGTACTCTTCGTCTTTACTCCTGAAAGTCAAAATTTCTTCATTACTAGATTCCTTTTTAGCTTTTAAGACAAGAGATATACTTTGTTCTCTTTTGCCTTTGACTATTTTGGAATCTTTCTTAATTATCACTTCATGAACCTTTCAAGTTACCGATAAGTTATCAAGTGATAGTGTGTCAAAGTCATTCTACTCTTACCAAATAGTCGTGACCTTGGCTCGAATTTAGGATAAGTGCCCTAAGAATGTTTCCTAACATAGTTCTTGCTAGAATAACCTTCATCAAGTGTTTTTAGACTAGTAATCATAGTGTTAAATCTAGCAAAATCATTATCTATCGATTCATCTTTCAAAATCGTAAATTGTTCATATTGTTGAACAAGAAGATCTATTTTATTATCTTTGCTTGACTATTACCTTGGTGGTGACTTTTAACAAGGTTTCCCAGTTTGCTTTTGTGTTTTGCACATAAAATTCTTTGTATTTCTTTACGTAAGCAAAGCATTATAAATTATCATTTTGGTTTTATTGTTTTTAGCAAGCCTCTTTTTAAGATCATCACTTTGTTTATCAAAGAGTACAGTTTCATCCTTTTTAGTTTCAGGATTATTTTCAGTGTGTGAGAGATAATCATAGGTAATGACATGCCAAAGATCTAGATATTTTGATTTCACATAAGTCTCGAATCTATTTTTTAGTAAATAAATCCATATTGCTTTCATAAGAGTGGTGATCTTTTGATGGATTGCACCTTCTAATAATCTTCAGATTCTATAGATCGATTCAAGTTTTAAAATATAATTTATTTTAAAAAAATTATGTTAGCCTGCTAATAAGTGTAAAATACACATATCCATTTGTACCTAAAATAACCTAAATAAACCCAAAACAGACCAAAAATGGCAAAAATGTGCTTGTATTTGTGTTTTGTGTGTGCAGGTATGGATAAGTCAAAAATCACAGGAAAACAATCAAAAGCGAGCAAACACGGACACGAGAATCAAAAGAGTTCAAAAAGAAGCCGAAGATTCAAAAGCTAAGCCAATTTTTCATCTACAAGGGCCATTCTTGCATTTTTCGAAAGTTATTTATAACTTAAGAGAGAGAGAAAAGAAAGACAAGGACCATTTGTGTAATCTTCCCAAACAACAACAGTTTTAACTGTCAAAATATAAGCGGGAAACCCTTTTACTATTCATCGTCTCCCCCGTTTTCACCCCATGGTAAAACAAAGGGCAAATGGAAATTAAAGGGTACGGAAGACAATTCAAGGTCTCTCTTACAAGATGGCAGGGATAATTCAGTCAAATCAAGAGAAATCATTGGTCTACTCAAGCTTTGAGCATACGTGGCTATAAAAGAAGCACAAGTTTATGTGGGTTTTGTGCTAATTTACTCACAAAAGAAGCACAAACGTCACATCAAGGGAATGACACGCTGGCAATCCTCAGGTGTCCACTTCTTGATCAAACGGTCACAAATGAAGCTCAAATGATTGATTAAATGAATGGCAGAGATTGAAGATTGGAGAGCAGGGCTAGAGATCCTAGAAGCTTCTTTCAGGGCTATAAATAGGCCTCATTCTCACACACATGGGGGGTGGTCTTTTCTTTTTCATATCTAGGTTTTAGTAGTTGATTTTAGTTTTTAGCTTAAATTCGTAATTTTCTTAAATGTAATTTCCTTTTTCAAGTATTGTAATCAGCTTTTTCAATTAATGAATTCAGTTTTTAATATTCTAAATCTCGATTTCTAAGCTCTCATTTTAAGTCATATTGTCTCAATAAGCTAATAAGCTCATATTAAGCTCTTTCAGTCTATAAGCTGGAATAGAGCTGTTTGAATTCAGTATTAACCTTATCTAAACCTTAAATCAGTTTAATCTCATATGGATCTTATTGTATCTAAGCTTTTGGAAGGGGATCTTACCTTGGAAGAGATCCCAAGGACTTATACTCTAGCTTATTCATAAGCTAGAGAGCTCGTAGCTGCCTTAATTGGTTCCTTTTGTTTAGCTAAAGGATTAAGTAAGTTTCTCTTTTCATTTTTCTTTAATTTCAGTTTTAAATTGCTTAGTTATAGCTCATATGTTTGCTTTTGCTTATTTGCTTATTCTCTTTGCTTGATTAATGTTTAAATATCTCTTCTAGTGCTATTTAGTTATGTGTTTTCATCTGTTTTTGCTTAAGTAGTTATAGATCTTTAGTTATCAATTTCTGTCATAAAAACTCATAAAATCCAAAAATATTAGTTTAATTAGTTAAAATCTTAGAATCTTATTAGTTCAGTTGTTTAATCATATTTGCTAAGTTTGTTTTAAGCTAGTTTTTATCTGGTATTTAGAATTTGTTCATTAGATTTCTCTTTAAAAGCCTTTCTCAAATTCTGTCATGGTTAAGTAGTGTTTGGTTTAGTGAACCCTTGATTTTACACTAGCCCTTTACACTACCAGTACTAACTTCCAAGTTAGTACTGCTTTCATAAGTTAATACTGTTAGCTTTAATCTCAGTAGAATTAAGTTTAGTTTTAGCTTATTTAGTTTTAGTTTTCATTTTCTAGCTTATTTCATTGCTTATTTAGTTTTCAAAAGTCAAAATTGCACCAGCAGTACTTTCAAGTGAAAGTACTGCTGAACTTTTACACTACCAGTACTAACTTCCAAAGTTAGTACTGCTGTGTTCTCAGCCTCATTTAGATAAGTAATTTTAGGATTTAGCTTATTAAATTCAGTAGGATTTAAGTTTTAATATAGCTTAATATAGTTTAAGTCTTTAATTTCATTTTCTAGCTTATTATCTTAGCTTATTTTTGCTGTCAAAAAAGATTAAAAAGCCAAAAACAGTACTTAGAAACTTTAGGATTTAAATTTGATAATTTAGCTTATGGATCTAGATTTTCTAGCTTAATTAGATAGATTATAAGTCGTTTTATAAGTCCTTTAAGTTTCAGAGTCTAGTTTAGCTTATTTAAGTCTTTAGCTCAATTGGATTTTGAGTTACTTTGCTTATTTCCTGAGTTTGCTTATTTTATGATCGATTTCAGTAGTATAAAAGTAGCTTAAGCTTTAATTTCTTTTCATTTATAGATTAAGCACATCATAAGCTTTCTAGATCACTTTTCCTTTTTAGAATTAAGCTTAATTTAAGCATTTTATGGCTGTTTAAGTAGAAGTAAGCTCAAAACCTCACTTTCTGTAATCAGTTTAGAAATAAGCTCTTCCTGAGCTTATTTGAGATTTTCAGCCCAAGTAGTCTTTATTAATTTTGTTCCCCCTGTCTTCCTTTATAACTTTGCTTCTTTGAGTTTTTCATTTTAAGCACTTTTTAAATTTCAACTTATTTCGGGCCTTAGCTTGTTATCGGGGTAGATTCTAAGGGTAGAAAGTGTAACTTTTCGATTTTAGTTGTTTGCCAGTTAGTTCCCCCCGTCAGAAAGTGTTTTCCCCATTAGTCCTTTTCCTTTTTGCATCATTAGTCCATTAGTTAAGTTTTAAATTAGTTTATTAAGTTTTAATTAATAATTAGGGTTAAGTTTTAATTAGTTCAATTAAACTTTTATAAAAAGATAAAAATTAGGGCTTTTATTTTTAATAGTTTTCGGAAATTTTTCTTTACCTAGTAAAATTTTAGTTTACATTTTTAGGGATTTAAAATTTGTTTATTTGCTTAATTGTCATTATTTGTTGCTTCTTAATTTCGTAGTTACAGCTTTCCAAATATCTTTGTTCCATTCAAATCAGGATCCGAACTAAAACGTGGTTTCAATCTCACTAGTCATTGGGGAAACGACCCGGGTGATCATACTTGCCCGGTCAAACATACGTATATTATATATATTATATTATTTTTGTAAGTCTTAACTTTTTACCTTGGTTAAAGGTGAATAGTTAGAATTTACCTAAGTAGTATTATTATTATATATTTTATAGGTACGTATTAACAGTATTTGTGTTATTAACAGTTTTTAGGCCAGTCTTCATTAAGACTACTCTTGGAACGATATTTTTGGGACAACTGAATTGAATGTGATTAAAACTTCTACAGTTAAGACATGCCTTATTATTAAACACAAAGTTACATCCTAACTGATTGGATTTTTGACCATTCCAATTTCTTTGGTTTCCTCTAGGTCTTTGTGACCTGTACATCTATGATAACCTAACTGACCTCCTAACCTGGTTTTTCAAGGTTTAACAGACTATTTTTAGTTAGCAGTAGGTATAGCAGTTTTTTTTTACCTTAGAATTAGGGGGATCAACTTCCATCCTCATATCTGACATCCCAATCTTCAATAATTGGAGAGGCCTTCAGTTATTCTCTCTAGCTTTTCTTAGTTCTTCTTACCCTCACAAGATTAGCTGTAGAAGAAAAACTTTTCTTTCCAAGCTTTGTTAACTTAAGTGAAGAGGATCTTAAACAGAGCTGTTTTCAGTAGCAGGTCTTTTGTTGTTGTTTTTAAAGAGTCATCAGTATTCTCTTAGATTTTCTGACTCTTTATCACAACCAGTGGTAGGTATTAAGCTAGAATTTCTAGGACCATGCTCATTTACCTCAAGTTCTTTGAATTCTTCAAGACCTGAATAAGATAAGTCTAAAGGTGTTGGTCTATTAAGAATCAAAGGATGAGGTTGAGGAACAAGCATTATAACCAAAAACTCTTTTTGCTCTTGTCAGATTATTGACTTGCTAACAAGTGATCTAAGTCTTTTGCTGATTTTTCAAATTTTGCAATCTTAAACTCAAACCCCTCCTTCTCTAGTTTAACCTTTTCAAGCTCAGTCCTAAGTAGTCTATTCTGATATGCTTTGTGACCTACACTTCTCTTAAGTAAATCAATTTCCTCAGAGAAAAGGACTTCATGTTCTTTATATTTAACTACTTGTCCTTCTAAAATTGATAAGCCTCTTTTGTATGTAGCTGCTTTAAAATCAGTATCATCTAATTTAACAAGCAAATCATAATACTGTTTCTTAAGATCTTCATAATTTTTTAGACAAGTTTTAGAACAAGATTTATCATTTTTTACCTCAGAATCTGAGAATGCCATGAGAGCCATGTTTGCTTGAATTTCTTCTTCTGCCATGTCACTCCAATCAAATCCAGCACCATCTATAGCACACATTGCTTTTTTAAAAGCATCTTCTATCTTTATTGTCTTTGATGAGCCTTGATTCCAATTTCTGTTGTCTTTACTCCTTGGTGCTCTACATTCTCTGGAAAAATGTCCCAATTTATGGCAGCTGAAACATGTAGGATCGATGTACTCTAATATGTTGAACCTTTAGCTTGTAAAGGATGTTTACTACTTGATAAAATCCAAGGATATAATAATAAGAAACACTGACAATGAATACTTATCAATTATGAGGATATCTATTTGACAAATATTTAGAAAGAACCAAAGCAATAATCACAAAGATTATCTTTTATTTGCATCACACCTCCTCTGAATTGCCTAACTTTGCAGGATCCATAAAACATAACAATAACTAATTGCCAATCTCTTCTAAGATGTTGTTCTAATACTTGTACTCAACACATGTCTAATGTTTGTTTTCACCAAAGTATCAACTAGCCCAAGAGTGAGTAGCTACTTGGTAAAGGCTTATCAAATCTTCTTATGTTGCTGCAAAGACTGGAAGCTGCTGTTTTGGATGTTGCTACTTTGTTTCTGCTGCTACTCAATCCTCTTGCTTCGAGAAGATCTATCTAGAAACTTGGAATTAACAGAGTCAAAACCAAGTTTAGGGGAGGATTGTTGGGAATTATTGAAAACGACTAAGTGTCGTTTCTGCTGTTAGAGATGTTCGTTTCTGCTGATGGCATTAAGTGGTTTCTGCTGATTATGTTCCTGCTGGTCATGTTCTCATTTCTGCTGACAGAGATAGAATCTGCTGATCTTATTTATAGACGTGATTACTGTAATTAAGGAATTATAGTTATATTCTAGAATTATCTCATTAATATAGGAATGAGATATATTAGGAAGAGATTGATGTATATCTCTTACGCGTTTTTAGGAATCTTGTTGAGCAATTTAGGGTTTCTTCTCTATAAAAGAAACCTTTAGCATTAGGGTTTGGCACCGATTACAAAAGCACAAAAACAATTTATTATCAATAGAAAGATCCATAGAGGATCATTGTTTATATTTGTTCTTCTTTATACTGCATTGTTTAGTTTCCGCCTAAACAATTGTTAGAGTCTCTCACGTATATACTTGTGATTACATAAGTACTATACAACCACAAAGGCTAGAAGATCTATCTAGTTCTAGATCCTAACAAGTGGTATCAGAGCCTGGAGAGAGCCTCTGATAAAGAAGAATCACTCGTTACCACAACAAAACTTTGTTTCTCTAACCGATTAACTATGTCAGAACCCATGCCTTCTATACCTACTCAGTCAACATTCACTTATCCTAACCCTAATCCATCTGCTTCACCTTCATTCACTCAAGATGATACCTCGGAATCTTTCATACCTGAACCCACACAACCAATACCTACATTCACTCAAACTGCTTTCTCACAACCTGCTTTCTCACAACCAAATCAATCTATCTTCTCACAACCTGCTGTTCACTTTCAACAGACTCAACCTACTCAGACCAACCAAACTGGTCAACAGTACCCTAACAATGTCCAGTCACAACAGTTTCAACAGTTCCAAACAGCCTCTATCTCTGCCAACAATGCAAAATTTCCTTATCTGGAGAAGGACAAATATGAGATATGGGCTATGAAGATGGAGTACTGGATACAGAATGCTGATCATAATCTTTGGAGGATTGTTCAGCAAGGGAACAGTCCAAAGAGGTTGGGAAAAGATGCGAAAGGAAATACAATTGTTCATCCTCCTGTCTCTCTTGATGAGCATGTTGCTGTACAAAGGGAGAATAAGGTGAGAACCTTGTTGCTTCAGGCTCTACCTGAAGATCATATGCCCGATTTTCATCATTATGATGATGCGAGGGATATTTGGATGGCAGTTAAGGCTAGGTTTGGTGGGAATGAAGAATCAAAGAAGATGAGGAAGACCATGCTCAAACAGCAGTTTTACAAATTACTATGTACAGAAGAAGAAGGCTATACAAAGGTTATGAAAAGTTTCAGATGATTCTGAGCCAGTGAATCAGTGCAGTCAAGGCCAGACAATGAGGAATCAACCTGAATTTTCTAAAGACAACTTCCCTCTTCGTGTCACAAGTAGCCTTGGGGCATTAAAAACAAGAGGTGGTCTTGAATCAATGAGCTTTGATGACCTGTATAACAAACTAAGGTCACTTGAACTTGATGTCAGAATTGGTCATAGTTATGGTGTGAAAGCTGCTGCTGCTCCCACTCATTCTGCTTTCATCGAAGCTGCCAGCTCTGGCTCAAAGCTTAATTATTCTAATCAACAGAGTATTGTTCCATCAGTTTCTCAGACATCTGGTCGTTCTGACAGCATAATGGAATGTGTTTTGCATTCTTTTGTTGCTGAGAATGAACCAGATCAAGATATGATCTATGAATACTTTGACTAGGTTGATCAATTGGAGATGGAAGAATTGGACTTGAAGTGCCAATGGCTATGCTCTCCCTGAGGATTAACAATTGAGAGAAGGCAGGATGAAGATGTACTATAACAATCAGAACCTGCCACAGAATTGACAGAAGGAGGTTAGATGCTACAAATTCATTCATATGGGACATTTGCTAGGGAGGAATGTGAAGACAGTTGATGATAAGGCTAGGTATTCTGCCTTTAAGGTCACAGAAGTTAAAACAGACGAACCAAAAGCTTTGGTCTCAGTTGATTCCATGGTGAATTGGTCGGATCATGCGGCAGAAAACAAGACTGTGAGGTTTTGAGAAAGGTTATATGGGGATGATGGCTGTACTTCCATCTGATAAGGGTGGTGCTGAGATGTTTCTGAGGCTGGCTGCTGATTTGGTATGAAGAGGATTCTCCTAAGTACAAAACTGTCCCCCTTGGCTGTGATTCTAAAATTAATGAACTTAAAATAGTATAATATCTTGATAGATTTATAATGATTGCTACATTAAAGTTCAGGCATATCATAATGCTTTAGAAACCATTAGAATCACAAAAAGATGGTACCATAAAACACAGATTGCATTAGAAGAAAAGATAAGGATTTTATCTGCTAATCTAGAAACACCACAAACACACTGAGTTATACTGAAAAATTACATATCTAGGGCACAAAAAGAAAAGAAAGAATGGGAAGTTTTTAAGTTTGAAGCGACATAGCTAGATTGAAAAGTGGAAGGATCTTCCAAGAACTTGAAAAAGTTTGGATAAATACCTAAGTCTACTGAGAACTAAAATTGGTCTAAGGATATAAAGATACTTTCGGAAAAGACAATGTTTGATTTGTCTACACCTAGTGTCATGTACCCAAAACCTGTTGAGGAGGTTAAACCTCTTACTCAGTTGACAGGCGGGGAGATGCATGCAGTTCCTCCCTCCATCACGGAACTTATATGCCCACCCCATACCAGGTCTGACATAAGGAAACCAGGTAAAGGTTATGGGTCAAAGTCGATAATATAACTCTAAAAACCTCTTCAGAATCCTATGACTTTGTCTCTTGGATAACAGACAAGTCTTTCAGACACAGAGACCTATGCATCTGTGATTCAAGCCTCAAGACCAAGACCAAAGACTTCCCACCTGCTGTTGATATCACGGGGGGGGGGGGGGGGGGGGGGAGACTTTGCCAAGTCTGATGTGAAGACACAAATTCCCACTGCTGGCAGTCCTAGTTTTTCCTGTTTTGGAGAAAGTGTAAAATCTCCTAGGATCTTTTGTAATAAAAGTGAATGAACAATAGGAATGTGTGTAAAAACAATATTTAGCGTTTTAGAAGAAAATGTTATTGTTATGTGGTAGTAAATTGCATTTGTTAAAGATTGTGACTTTTAATAATTATGTTAAGTCTGTCCCCTTGTAATCTAAAGCACATCTGTTCCTTCTGGTAGTAGAAATTCACCAGCATTTGATACTGCTGGTGGATCTGATCCTGCTGCTAATAGAAACAGACCAGCAGTCAATTCTGCTGGTAGACCAAATCCTGCTGGTTGGTCAAAAAGGCCAGCACCTGTGTCTGCTGGTAGACAAGTTTCTGCAGGTTGGCTTAATCCTGCTGCTAGACCATATTTCAGACCATCATCTGGATATTTTAATCATATGTATTGGCCTAACTTTATATGACCCTCATTTAATGAATAAGGCCGAAGGTGTACTGCTGTTAAGAACCTCAGCAGGTTTCCTCTTGGAAGGAATAAAGACATAATTTTGGGTTCCCCCCCTCTCCTTCCCCCCCCCCCCCCCCCCCTCGTCTAAGAGTAATGGTGGATCTCATCAATCCACATGGTTTCACACTTAATGATCCACAAGGCAGGCTCAAGTCAGATCTGGCTTGGGTCTCTCAAGTGTACTAATGTTGTTGTTGTATGATTTGTAGGGTGATCCTAGTACAGATAATGGCATAGTATAGTTGACAGGTGGTTGCTCAAGAAGTATGACAGGAAACAAGGAAAGCTTGATGAGTTTGTGCATGGTCAAGGAGGCATGTATATTTGGAGCGGGAATGGCAGAATATCAGGAAAAAGGCACCAAAAGGGACATCAAAGCTTGACTTTGCAAATGTCCTACTATGATTGAAGAGCTGCACACTTTAAATTGTTCACTGTATCACAAATTGTGTGATAAAAAAACAAAAGTTCTCTTCACAGACACTGACTGTTGGTGGCTTACAGAAGACTTCCAATGTACCTAATGAAATTCAGGTGGTACTCAGAATTTCCTGAAGTGAGATCTCTACACCTTCAGCATCTCAGAACTACACCATAAACAAAATGTTTACTTGTTAAGTAGAAAGCATCCTTGGATGAATCCACCCAAATGACACGAAGGATGCTCATGTAACTTCAAACAATCAACAAGTTAGCTAAGGATGGCTGGTTTGATGGGTTACCCTCTCAAGGTGTTCACCATGAACACAACTGTTGTGCCTCAACAAAGGAAAGCAACATAAGGCAACTTACACCATATTTCTGTTTGAGACTTATTTACTGAACTCTACAAATGGCTGCATATGGACCTTTTTGGCCTACCAATATAAGGGTATAGACCAGAAGTAACGACTCCTTGGTGGTTACTGATGACTTTAGCAGGTTTACTTGGACTTTCTATTGGTACTAAGGGATGAACATTTTTATGTCCCTTAAAGAATTAATTGCCCTTAATAGAAAAACCAGCTAAATAAAAAGGTTAAAGGAATAAGGGTGATAAAGGGACATGAGTTCAAAAATGCAAAACTTATATAACTCTGTGGAGAAAGGAATTAAGAGGGACTAAATATCCCAGAACCCCACAGCAGAAATGGGTTGCTTGAGAGGAAAAATAGGACACATTATAGAGGCTGCTAGAAACCAATTTGGCTGACTCTAAATTACCTACCATGTATTTGGACGAGGCTGTAAGCACGCTTGCTATATGTTTAAACAGGGTGTCTATTACAATCCCCATAATAAAAACACCTTATGAAATTGATATCTGGAAGGATCCTCAATAGGGTCCATCTTAAACCTTTTGGGTGTCAATAACTATCCTTAATACAAGTGACCATTTGGGGGAAATTTAGGCAAAAAGCTGATGAAGGTTATCTTTGTTTAGTGGTTATGCTCTAAATACCAAGGGCCTAATGGTTTATAATTAAACTAACAAGAGGTAGAGGAAACCATGAATCAGATTTTTAGAGATAAACCCAGATGTTCCAGGAAAATGGTCATGATGGTACTTTGACCTTGACTATTTAACTGATTCATTAGGTTATACTCGTTTTAAAACTGACAAACCTCAGGATACACAAGAAACTAACATAACTGCAGGTACACAAGATCATGAATCAGATTCCGAAGTGGATGAGCAAGTTATAGTGGTTTCCTTCATTTCCTCTAACATTTTTGCAGTCCTTCATCACGCCATGGTCCTCGTGATATGAACGCCATCAGATTATGCAGAAGAGCTTGCTAAGCTTCAAAGACAAGAATATGAAGCTAAGGACGCAGCTGCACGATATGGTTATTTTTCTTACAACATCAGCAAAATAACTAAGTCCAGCTGAAGCATGAAATTCGAATCAAGGTGTTTCTGCTGAAGGGATCCTGCTTGGCATTGATTCGCTGGTGTGTATCTCTGGTAGTGCTTCCTGCAGGTAGTGATCCTGCTGGTGGTAATCCTGCTGGTAATTTTCGACCTGCTGGTAGTTATGAACCTGCTGGTCAGGGCAATTCTGCTGTCAGTACATCTGTTTCTGCTGACTTCATTCCTGTACATGCTGCTGAGTCTACACTTCCTCCTGGTCAATCATTGGGCTCAAGTGAAAACACTACACGATTTCCAGTCCCTTCTAATGTGTGCAAGGATCAACTCTCATCTGGCATCTTCACATCTTCCTCTTATGATGATGATTTTAGTGCTACTCTTACAAATTTAGCACCCGCTGTGGAAGTGAATCCAGTTCCTACAAAAAGGGTGAACACAATTCATCCTAGTCACAGATTCATAGAGGATCTTGCTTCTTCTAGTTCTGACAAAAGCAAAGCTAAAAATCCCAAGTTTGTGAAAGTGCGTTTCATTGGAGTATTCAAGATCAACAAAGGACCAATCAGACAGATCCAACTTCATTGTCTGTTGCTTCTTCTTCCTTTCTCAGTTATGAACAACTAGTATAGCTAAAGCACTTGAGGATTCTGATTGGGTTGCTGCTATGCAAGAAGAGATGCAACAGTTCATCAACCAGAAAGTATGGACACTTGTCCCTTTACCTGCTGGCAAAAATGCGATAGGGACAAAATGGATTTTGAAGAACAAGAGGGATGCCAGAGGAATAGTTGTAAGGAATAAAGCAAGGTTGGTTGCACAGGGACACAGACAAGAGGAGGGCATTGATTATGATGAGGTATTTGCACCAGTGGCCAGAATAGAGGCAATATTTTTCCAACTATTTTTGGCTTTTTGGCTGCTTATATGGGCTTTCCTGGTATATCAGATGGATGCTAAGAGTGCCTTCTCTATGAGAAATTGAAGAAGAAGTGTATGTCACTTAGCCCAAAGGCTTTTGAAGAGCCGTACATTACCAAGCATGTGTACAAAGTGGTTAAAGCTTGTAATGGACTTCATCAAGCACCTAGACCGGTAATCAAGATTGTCTGCTTTTTCTGTTCCACACAAATACAGAAGAAGGTACTAAAAACGCTTTTCATCAAGAAAGATTCCAGGGATATAATTTTGGTACAGGTTTATGTGGATGATATCATTTTTGGATCCACCAATAAAGCCTGGTGTGCAGAATTTGAGGTGTTGATGAAGGGAGAATTTGAAATGAGTGCTATGGGAGAGATGACTTTCTTCTTAGGTCTACAGGTTAAACAATTGCCTGATGGTACTTTTATCAGCCAAGACAGGTATGTTAAAGACATGCTTACCAAGTTTGACATGGAATCTGTCAGAACTGCAACAACACCCTATGAAGCTGCTAAGACCAAATTGAAGGATGAAACTGATCCTCCAGTTAATGTACATTTGTACAGATCCATGATTGGGTCACTTATGTATCTCACAGCTTCAAGACCTGACATAATGTTTGCGGTTAGTGCCTGTTCCAGACATCAAGTTACTCCACTGACTTCTCATCTGAATGCGGTCAAGAAGATATTCAAGTATCTAAAAGGGCAACCAAAATTAGGCTTGTGGTACCCTAAAGATTCTCCTTTTCAGTTGGAAGCCTACAGTGATAGTGATTATGCTGGTTCTCATGGTGATAGGAAATCCACTACCGGTGGATGTCAATTTCTGGGCAGAAGGTTAATTTCATGGCAGTGCAAGAAGCAGACTATTGTGGCTACTTCTTCAACAGAAGCCGAGTATGTTGCTGCTGCTAGCTGCTGTGCACAGGTACTCTGGATTCAGAACCAGTTGCTGGATTATGGATTCAACTTCATGAATACCAAAATCTTCATAGACAACCAGAGCACCATATGCATTGTGAAGAACCCAGTCTTTCATCAAAGGACCAAGCATATTGAGATTAGGCATCACTTTATAAGAGATGCCAATGAAAAGAACTTGATACAGGTGCTGAAGATTCACACCGATGATAATGTGGCTGATTTACTGACCAAGGCATTTGATGGACCAAGATTTGCGTATCTGGTGGTCCATATTGGGATGGTGAATCCCTCTTTCGTGAATTGAGGGGAGGTATAAGCCTAAGGGGAGGCTTGTTGTTGTATAACTGTATATTCTAACTTTTGGATATGGTGTTTTGTGGGATATTATTTTCTTGTGATTGCAGGTAGTCAATACTGCTGCTAGTTGTACATTCTTCCTGCTGACAGGCTGGTTTCTGCTGGTAGTACTATGATTCTGCTGGCATACTTCTGCTGGTGGATTCATTTCTGCTGATAGGGTGTGTGTTCCTGCTGTTTGCATGGTTTCTGCTGTTGGTTGACTCTTTCTGCTGGCTGAATACATTCATGCTGCTGGAGTTGTTTCTGCTGTCAATACATCTATTTATGCTGCTGAACTGGTTTGTGCTGGTAGTATCATGTTTCTGCTGGCTGATTTATTTCTGCTGGTAGTAACTTGTTTCTGCTGTCTCAACTTAGTTTCTGCTGTGCTCAGTTTGATATTGCTGGTTGGTTGGTCTCTGCCATAGTTCATTATATTAGTCTTCTGTGGTTGTCTCCCAATCATGCTGGTGCTATTACATTGTATCTGCTGAATGAATAGTTGTGTGCTCATTATTATTCTGCTGTATGACCTTATTTCTGCTGGTTTTAGAGTGGGTACTGATGGTTGACTTTAATATCTGCTGGTCTTAAAAATGGAAGTTGAATAGTTTTCATTTAAATCTTATTAAATTGGTGATTGGCGGTTACCACTTGCCTGAATAGGTGGCGTACAAGTTGCTTTTCACTTAATTATTTCAACTTCCTAGATTAAATTTTACAATCAAATTAAAGGTTATCTTTTCATAAATTTGGGCAAAATTAAACCAATTTAATGCAAATCTATTTTTCATACTTTCCCACAACATACACCAAAATCATTTCCTATGTATACTCTGTATCTTCAAACCTAAATTCAATATCAACAATGGCGGCAATCGAGTACAAAGATGATCATAACAAGATCGCATATTTGGGAAGGGAAAGAGGCTGCGAGGACTTCACAGATATCCTCAGTTATTTGGACCAATCTCCGTTAAGGTGGACCTTCACCGTCCAATGTATCTACTGATCAAATACCAATTGCTGTCTTGTTTGAATCCACATCAGGGGATATTAATGAGTTTTTCCTGGAAAGTGATGAGAAAGAGCAGATTGGGTTATGTACGAAGTTGTTGCTGACCCTGACCTCAGATGACGAATTGATTGCTGAGGATTTATCTTTCGGGGTAAGTCTATTTATGGTGATGTTCTCCGTTAAGGTATGCTTTGACTCATGACCCTCCGGTCGTGTTTGACTCATTAGTCAAACAATTTTGGGCAACAGCTGTTGTTCGCCCAAATGCTGCTGGGTCTCATGACCTAGTCGCCACAATTGACGGCCGTGAGGTGGTCGTGACTGAGTCTCTCATTAGGACTCAGTTACACTTTGACGATGCCAATGGCATTTTTGACATGCCCATTAATGATATTCTTGAGGGTATGAGGGTTATTGGGTATCAGATGGATAGGACTCTTACTTTTCTTAAGATCCATATATCTCCTCAATGGAGATTTCTGGTGCACACCATTCTGCACTGTCTGAGTCCTAAGTCTGGAAGTTGGAATCAATTTCCGAGTTCCATTGCCACAGCCCTTATTTGTTTGTCGACTGGTAGGGTATATAATTTCTCTCGATTTATTTTAGAAGGGATGATTGGGAATCTTAAGGCTAAACAGCATAAATTTTTAATGTACCCAAGGTTTTTACAAATGATTGTGGCATTAGAGACAGCTGACCGAGCCCTTAGACCAACATTTGACTTTACTAGGAAAATGTTTGCCAATATGAAATTTAAATAGGGGGGTCAGCCAATACCTTTGACAACCCCCATGCTTGCCATTGCTGCTGCTGGCAATGATGCTGCTGGTGGTGATGATGCTGCTAATAAGGATAATGCTGCTGCCAATAAAGCTGCTGGTAGTGCAGCTGAGGCACACCTTGTACCTCACTCTCCTCCGGTTTCCCCTGTTAGGGAACCAACACCAGAGAGATAGCCGGTATCTGAGAGACTACCCCCTCCTTCACCTACCATTCCTGAGATAGAATGGGTTATCCCTAACCCTGTCTCACCTGATACTGACTGGAGACCATGGCCTTATGTTCCTGTACATTCTCCCATTCGGGATCCTACTCCTGAGCCTGAGTCTCCATCTACCCCGCCAGCTCAGACCTTTATTTTTGAGGAGCCATTAGTGTTTGGCCCTGAACCTAGACCAGCTGGGTATGTGGACCCTGATGTTATTGAACTAATTATTTTTGGCCCACAGCCCAGACCCCATAGTTATGTTGACCCTGACTTTGTGGAACCCATTATCTTTGGTCCCCAACCTAGGCCTGACAACTATCTTGAGCCTGAGGACCTTGATAATATCATTTCCATGGAAGATGACACCACTCATGGTGGATTCCATGTGGAGTCACCTGTTCGGCCCGATGATGCTCCTACACCAACAGCCGATGCTGCTGGTAGGGCAGAGGACCCTGCTCTACTAACTGGTTTATCTGCAAAGCTTGACAGGTGTATAGGACGTATTGACTCCTTGGAAACTGAGCTGGGAAAGTCGAAGAAAATTATGGGGGGTGCTAATTTGACTCTTGTCTCTAGAGTCAAGATGTTGGAGAAAACGGTTAAACAGTTGAGGGAAACACGGTTGGTGGTTGATGCCTCAGCAGTGGAAGGGGATGTGGATATTCAGGATGATATTGACCTCGATGGATTATCCCGTATGGCATCTACAGCTCTAGGTCATGATCAACCTGCTGTTCCTTCTGAGGATGTAGAGGAACGAGAAGAGGAAGAGGTTCCTCTAAGGCGTAAGCGGTCTGCTTCTCGACATGCCAGGACAGAGTTTTCCACTCCAGCCTTTGAGCAGTTTCAAGCTAATCTTTCTGCTGGTGTTTGTCCTCACACAGCAGTCCCTGAACCTGCTGGTCCTTCTGTTGCTGCTGATAAGGGAAAGGTTCCTATGCCTAATTTGGATATACCTGCTGAGTTTCTTGCAGAGGATGCACAAGCCAGGAAACGCTTCGAAGAAGAACAGGCTAGTGAGCGGTTGGTTCAACGGTTACGGGCTGAGGATTTGGCTCAGGAAGACTTGCCAAATGTTTCTGAAGAGCGCGCAAAGGAATTAGACGATCTCATGATGCGTATGACAGAAACAGACTGGTTGAACTTGATGATGCAAGTTGGTTCTAATCTTGCATTGGCAAGAGAGTTGTTGGGAGCTGATGTAAACGAGGAGAACTTTATCGAGCGCATGAATGCTGTTAAGGAAAAGAAGAAGCGAGCCTTGGCAGATTTACGTTATCGAGCACTCAAGGGTAAGCCGATGAAGAAATCTGAGGTCACACAGATGATGCGCAACTTGGTTAAGAATCAATGGTGTGCAGCTCATAATGGTACCATCACGATGAAAGACGTCAAGGCTATGAATAAACAACAGTTGATTGAAGAGTACGAGTATATTTGCAGACGCCTTGAAAAGGATCGCTTGTTGAGTGCTCAGTACAACCTTTTTCGACCCAAGCCTGCCATTACTGAGCCTCCTTCTAAGAGACAAAGGGTTGAACGTGTTTCTTCACAGCCAGCTAGTGTTCCTGCTGCTACACCTCTACCTGCTGATGATCCTGATTCTGCTGGTGGTGGTAGTTCTAATCCTGCTGGTTCAGCTACTCCTATGGCTGGCTCTGCTGCTTCCAATACTGCTGGTGGTGCATTTGGTGCTACAGTTACTGACTCTACTGTCACCACTACAGCAGCTATGGATTCTGCTGGTTCACGCCGTAAGATTGGAGTTTCACCGTTTGCAGATTCTGCTGCTGGTCCTTCACCTTTCCTCTCATCTATCGCAGGTGGACCTTCACCGTCCAATGTATCTACTGATCATATACCAATTGCTCTACTGTTTGAATCCACATCAGGGGGTATTAATGAGTTTTTTCTTGAAAGTGATGAGGAAGAGCAGATTGGTATGTCACGAGTTGTTGCTGACCCTGACTCGGATGACGAAGTGTTTGCTGAGATTATCTTTCGGGGTAAGTCTATTTCTGGTGATGGTGTTGTGTTTGTGGACAAGTTACCTGCTGATGAGATTGTTGATCCACGGGTTAAGGTTGAAACCGTTACTGAAACTGCCGCTTCTCCTCCTCGGTCTCGTCGTAAAAATCTTGGGGTGAGAAGTGCTGACTTCCTATGGGATAAACCGGTTGAGGACTTTTTCAGTTCTGAGAGTGAGAGTGATACTGACATGGAGAATTATATTCCCCCTCTTCCATATGGTGAATTTAAAGATTGGGAGATTGTGAGTTGTCCGCCTGGTAACAATTATATTCATGTTTATTATCAGCAGAACAGGCGGCGAAAGTACTTTACCTACTTGAAAGAGTTGCTACCTCATGTTTATCGTGAGGATCTCCTTCTTTTGCGTCGACGGATGAATAGGTACTTTCGGTTAAACCCAGAAGTAGATGTTGGTTTAGAACTCTGGAGGGATGTGAATATGTTGTGTCAGTCACTTCATCCTGATGACGTGGAAGACTTTTGGCGTACACAAGATGAATGGATTGTGAGTAGCTGGAAGTTGTATCCTAAGAGTTCTGTTCATGTCCTGGATTTGACGAATGGGAAGACTGTGTATATGTTTGTGGACAAGTTCTATCCTATCCGGGCAACACTGCTTGAACGTATGTTACGCCACAGGCTCACAGTTCCACCCTCGTATTGTCGGGATGTTGTTGTTGCTGGGAATATCATTCAGACGGTCCAGGCTGGCTTAAGGCAAGCATATGAGTGTATTGCATCTGCTCCTATGTAAGTTGTTTCTGAGTTAGTGTTTGTAGTTACTTCAATAGTTTAGTTAGTTTGTTTAAAAAAAAAACATATGTACTCTTAGATAGTTTTATATATTAGTTTCTTTTGACAAAATAGCATTTAACATCCTTAGATTTAGATACATCCTTGTAATAGTATAGTGTTGTAAAGATATGGTGTTGTATAACTTTGGTGTTAGTGCTTGCACTGCACGACAAATGGTTTTCAGCTCACCATGGCTAACAGCCAAGAAAGAGTCTGGCTCACCATTGCAAACGGCTTTGGTGTGTAACTCAAATCCGTTGATGGTTGCCAGGTTACCAAAAACTGGATGGTATTCATTTTCCATGTTCCTGTTGGGATGAAAAATGGCTAGTCCAAGAGGGTACGGCTCTTGGTAAAGACTTTCTCAAATCCGTTGATAGTTGACAATTTACTAAAAATTGTATGGTTATCGACTCACCATATTACTCTGTGTATGAAGAGTTGGCTAGTCCTGAGCAAACGGCTACAGGTAAAGACATGTCAAATCCGTTGTATGGCTGTGACGGTTTGCCAAAAACTGTTAGGGTATTCCAATTCACCCTTGATTCACGTTCTGAGAAATTGGACTGGTTTTCGTTACACCAGGGTGTTTGTTTTCACCAAAGTATTAACTAGCCCAAGAGTGAGTAGCTACTTGGTAAAGGCTTATCAAATCTACTTATGCTGCTGCAAAGACTGGAAGATGCTGTTCTTTGATGTTGCTACCTCATTTGATTCTGCTGTTCATCGAGTTTATGCTGTTTCATTTGATGCTGTTGATTTGGATGTTGCTTCTACAGTTTCTGCTGCTTGTATTGTTGCTGCTGGTTACATTGTATCTGCTGGTATTTATGATGCTGCTGGTTCGTTTGTTCTTGCTATCTTCATCTATATTTGCTGCTTACGTTGTTTCTGCTGCTACTCAATCCTCTTGCTTCGAGAAGATCTATCTAGAAACTTGGAATTAAGATAGTCAAAACCAAGTTTAGGGGAGGATTGTTGGGAATTATTAAAAACGACTAAGTGTTGTTTCTGCTGTTAGAGATGTTCATTTCTGCTGATGGCATCATTAAGTGGTTTCTGCTGGCAGTTCAAGTAGTGTTTCTGCTGGTGATATTATAGAGTTTATGCTAGAAGACTTAGAAGCCGTTCCTGCTGATTATTATAGTTATATTCTAGAGTTATCTCATGAAGATAAGAATGAGATATATTAGGAAGAGATTGATGTATATCTCTTACGCGTTTTTAGGAATCTTGTTTAGCAATTTAGGGTTTCTTCTCTATAAAAGAAACCTTTAGCATTAGGGTTTTGTACTGATTACGCATTACACAAACAGTTTATTATCAATAGAGAGATCCATAGAGGATCATTGTTTATATTTGTTCTTCTTTATACTGCATTGTTTAGTTTCCGCCTAAACAATTGTTAGAGTCTCTCACGTATATACTTGTGATTACATAAGTACTATACAATCACGAAGGCTAGAAGATCTATCTAGTTCCAGATCCTTTCAAGTGGTATCAGAGCCTGGAGAGAGCCTCTGATAAAGAAGAATCACTTGTTACCACAACAAAACTTTGTTTCTCTAACCGTTAACTATGTCAGAACCCATGCCTACTATACCTACTCAGTCACCATTCACTTATCCTAACCCTAATCCATCTGCTTCACCTTCATTCACTCAAGATGATACCTCGGATTCTTTCATACCTGAACCCACACAACCAATGCCTACATTCACTCAAACTGCTTTCTCACAACCTGCTGTTAACTATCAGCAGGTTCAACCAAATCAATCTATCTTCTCACAACCTGCTGTTCACTTTCAACAGACTCAACCTACTCAGAACCCTAACAATGTCCAGTCACAACAGTTTCAACAGTTCCAAACAGCCACTATCTCTGCCAACAATGCAAAATTTCCTTATCTAGAGAAGGAAAAATATGAGATATGGGCTATGAAGATGGAGTACTGGATACAGAATGCTGATCATAATCTTTGGAGGATTGTTCAGCAAGGGAACAGTCCAAAGAGGTTGGGAAAAGATGCGAAAGGAAATACAATTGTTCATCCTCCTGTCTCTCTTGATGAGCATGTTGCTGTACAAAGGGAGAATAAGGTGAGAACCTTGTTGCTTCAGGCTCTACCTGAAGATCATATGCCCGATTTTCATCATTATGATGATGCAAGGGATATTTGGATGGCAGTTAAGGCTAGGTTTGGTGGGAATGAAGAATCAAAGAAGATGAGGAAGACCATGCTCAAGCAGCAGTTTACAGAATTCTCTGTGACAGAAGAAGAAGGCCTACACAAGGGTTATGACAGGTTTCAGAAGATTCTGAGCCAGTTGAATCAAGTGCAGGCAAGGCCAGACAATGATGACATCAACCTGAAGTTTCTAAGAGCACTTCCCTCTTCGTGGTCACAAGTTGCCTTGGCATTAAAAACAAGAGGTGGCCTTGATTCAATGAGCTTTGATGACCTGTATAACAAACTAAGGTCACTTGAACTTGATGTCAGAATTGGTCATAGTTATGGTGTGAAAGCTGCTGCTGCTCCCACTCATTCTGCTTTCATTGGAGCTGCCAGCTCTGGCTCAAAGCTTACTTATTCTGATCAGCAGAGTTTTGTTCCATCAGTTTATCAAGACATCTGGCTCCGTGTCGACAACATAATGGAATGTGTTTTGACATTTCTTTGTTGCTGAAAGGAACCAAATCATGATATATGCTATGAAGACTTTGACCAGTGTGATCAGTTGAGATGAAGAATGGACTTGAAGTGGCAATTGGCTATGCTACTCCTTGAGATTAACAGGTGAGAAGAAGGCAAGGACGAAAGAATGAACTAACGCAATAAGCAACCTGCCATATTTGACAGAAGGAAGTTAGATGCCTACAAATGTCTTCAGTTGGGACATTTTGCGAGGGAGTGTAATGTGAAGACAGTTGATGATAAGGCTAGGTATTCTGCCTTTAAGGTCACAGAAGTTAAAACAGACGAACCAAAAGCTTTGTTCTCTGTTGATTCCATGGTGAATTGGTCGGATCATGCGGCAGAAAACAAGACTGGTGAGGTTGAGAAGGTAATAATGGTACGATGGCTGACTTCATGCTGAAAAGGTGTACCGGTGTTTCTTGATGCTGCGGCAGAGTTTGGCTATGATGGGGATTTCTCCTAAGGTATAAAATTGTCCCCTTGGTTGTGATTCTAAAATTAATGATCTTAATAATATGTATAATAATCTTGATAGATTGTATAATGATTGTTACATTAAAGTTCAGGCATATCAGAATGTTGTTAAAACATTAGAATCACAAAAAGATTGGTACCATAAAACTCAGATTGCATTAGAAGAAAAGAAAAAATTAGGGTTTTTATCTGCTAATCATAAACACCACAAACACACTTGAGTTATACTGAAAAATTACATGATCAGGCACAAAAAGAAAAGAAAAATGGGAAAGATTAAGTATGAAGCGACATTAGCTAGATTTGAAAAGTGGAAGGAGTCTTCCAAGAACTTGAACAAGTTGATAAATAGCTCTATGTCTACAAGAACTAAAATTGGTCTAGGATTTAAAGAGTACTTTGGAGAAGACGAAGTGTTTGATTTGTCTAGACCTAGTACCATGTACCCAGAACCTGTTGAGGAGGAGGTTAAACCTCTTTACTCATGGTTTGTCAAGGCTGGGGAGATGCATGCAGTTCCTCCCTCCATCACTGGAACTTATATGCCCATCCCAGACAAGTCTGCATAGAGGAACACTAGGCAGATTAGGATCAAAGTACTGATAATAAAACTTCTGAAACCTCTTTCAGAATCTAATACTTTGTCTCTTAGGGATAAACAGTACAAGTCTTCAGACTCAGAGACCTATGCATCCTGTGATTCAAGCCTCAAGACCAAGACCAAAGACTTCCCACCTGCTGTTGATATCAAGACTTTGCCAGAGTCTGATGTTGAAGACCCAAATTCCACTGCTGGCAGTCCTAGTTTTTCTTGTTTGGAGAATGTAAAATCTCCTAGGATTTTTTGTAATAAAAGTGGAATGAACAATAGGAATGTGTGTAAAAACAATTCTGTGCGTGTTAAGAAATGTTTTGTTTGTGGTAGTAAATTGCATTTGATTAAAGATTGTGACTTTTATAATTGTGTAGATTCTGTCCCTTGTAAATCTAAAGCAGCATCTGTTCCTGCTGGTAGTAGGAATTCATCAGCATCTGTTACTGCTGGTGGATCTGATCCTGCTGCTAGTAGAAACAGACCAGCAGTCAATTCTGCTGGTAGACCAAATCCTACTGGAAGGGTTGGACAGGGAGCACACCATGCCGCTGCTCAATCTAATCCTGCTGGTTGGTCTAAAAGACCAGCACCTGTTTCTGCTGGTAGACCAGTTTCTGCTGGTTGGCTTAATCCTGCTGCTAGACCATATTTCAGACCATCATCTGTATATTTTAATAATATGTATTGGCCTGAATTATATGACCCTATGTATATGAATGAGGGACGCTGGGGTACTGCTGTTAAGACCTCAGCAGGTTACTCTTGGAGGAATAAAAGACCACCGATTTGGGTCCAAAGTAATGGTGATCTCATCAAGTCTACATGGTTTTCACACTTAATGATCCACAAGGCAGGCTCAAGTCAGAACTGGCTTGGGTCTCTCAAGTGTACTTAATGTTGTGTTGTATGATTTGTAGGGTGATCCAGTACAGATAATGCCCTAGGTATACGTAGACCGTGGTTAACAAGAAGTATGACAGGAAACAAGGAGAAGCTTGATGATTTTGTGCAGATCAAAGGAGGCATTGTCAAATTTGGAGGTGGAGATGGTAGAATATCAGGAAAAGGCACCATAAGGACATCAAAGCTTGACTTTGAAAATGTCTACTAACATCTTGGGGTGAGAAGATTAGGGTTACTTTTCAAGGCGTCTGCAAATATACTTGTACTCTTCAATCAACTGTTGTTTATTTATATCCTTGACGTCTTTCATCGTGATGGTACCATTATGAGCTGCACACCATTGATTCTTAACCAAGTTGCGCTTCATCTGTGTGACCTCAGATTTCTTCATACCCCTTCACTCATAACACACCCTTATCTCTTCATTTAGGCCCCACCACTTACCATTTTATTTTCTTTTCCATTTTTTTAACACAAACATAATTCATTTCATTTAAATTAAAAATACAAACATACGAAATTTAAAAATACAATACGAAAATTTACAATACAATACGGAAACGTGTTAATTTGTTTCGTATTCTGAATCAAATTTCACCCCACATTCCAACCTGAATAACTCATCATGAGCTTGTTCTTCCTTCATAAATTCCTCCCATTCTTTTTCAGCTTTTGCTCATTCTTTTTCAACCTTTGCTTCTTCTTCTAAGTATTCTCTATATGCCTCTTCATCTAGAGCTAGTTGTTGTTGCTCTTTCTCAGTGAGAAATCCTTTAGTAAGATATTCATCACATGTGTCATGTTCTTGAGCTGACTCCTCAACGGTTGGATAAGAAGAAATGGGAGGCATGAGTGGTTTCTCAGGTGTTGGGGGATTGCTTTGGTTAGTTTTATTTTCCATAGCCATTGAATACAAATTATAAGAGTTGGATTAGAAGTTGTGTGAGTAAATGAATGATGATGAAGGGTATTTATAAGGGATAAGAAGTTGTATGAGAAAAAGTAGCCGTTAGAATAGTAGCCGTTGGATTTCAAATTTGAAAATATAAATACTGAAGGATATCTAACAATACTTTATTAGAGGAAAGTAGTCGTTACAATACTGAATTTAAAATTACAATACGAAATTTAAAATTACAATACGAAATTTAAAATTACAATACGAAATTTAAAAACCTTAACCACTGCCACTTTCAGGTTCCGTATCCTTACGGAAAACCTTAACCACATTTTTCTTTGTAATGTTAAGGTAATGCATTGATGATTTAGGAGAAAATACTGAAACATTAGCAACTATCATAACAGCTCCTACAGTAATATCATTTCCATAACCACCCTCACCAATGACTTTGTAATGTACTATTCCAGGTATTGTACCTGACAGATCTTTCATATTCACTGTGAGATCGCCAAGCATATTGAGAGAACAAGACTTGACTATTGTAACAACTTGGTCAAGTTTTCCTTTCTTTAGATTATTGTCGATGTCTCCTAAACACCCACTCATAGTGCCACCATTAGCATTCACATACTCAGTGACGCTAATCCACGACCCACTCTTAAAATCATCATCCTCATCCACATCCTCAACAACTTTCTGCATATATTATTGTATAGACATTACTGCCCCGTCCCAACCAAGAAGGATATCTCTTTCTTTAAGCAGCTTTGCTTGTTGAACAATACCCACAGGGCCAGGTATTATCCTAACTGGATTTAGGGTTGAGGGAGATGGTTCAACACGTGTGCTACTAGAGAACTGAAAAACACCCGCAGGATCGGGTATTACCCTAACTGGATTTGGGGTTGAGGGAGATGGTTCAACACGTGCGCTACTAGATGAACACATAACATGTGTTAAATGGAGATCAGAATCATCTATATCAAGACTGTATTCCCATAGATCATTTTCGTTATTGAAATTGAAATCCATTTGGGAGAGTTGGATAAGAAGTTGTATGATATAATGAGGAGATGGTGAGGGTATTTATAACGAAAAATTAGTCGTTGAATTCAAAATTTGTAAATATAAATACATAATTTAAAATAACAGTACTTTATTTAAAACATTACATTTAAACAACATTTAAGACATAATTTAAAACAACAATTAAAACATTACATTAAAATAGTTCCTAGATTATTAATCTGATGACTCGTATTCTGAATCATATCTCACCACCCCAAATTCCAAAAAGAATTCATCATCATTAGCTTGTTTTTGCCTAATTTTCTCCTTTCGTGCTTTTTCATCCATTGCTTTTTCTTCTAATGTTTCTCTTAAGGCTTCTTCATCTAGATGTAGTTGATGTAGCTCTTTCTCAGTAAGATATAAATCAGCTTGTGATGACGAACAACCTAAACTTTCTTATAAGCGATAGTAGTATTTTTCCAGTAGCCAAGCTAACTTAGCATCCATTTGTTTTTTTAGTTTTGCCGCCTTCTCATACATAGAAAGATTCAGCTCGTAATCTTTATCAGAACCTTCTTTTAAGAAAGTGTCGATCAAAGCACGGCTCTCTTGTGAAATGTCATTACATTTCTCGTAAGCTTTTCTAAGATCGTCTTTAGCTGTGCATGAATTTTCAAATTGCAAGGTTAAATCCAGAATCGCGTTCTGACGACCCTTATCTTCGTCAATTAGTTTTTGAACCAAAGCTTCGACTTCAGGGTCAGTATGTGAAAGCGAACAAGCCATTTAAAAAACTTAACAAGTTATATGTTATAATTTTTGTTTGGGATTAAGTGTGAAAAATTTAGGTAAAAAGAGCGGTTTTTAAAAGTGGGTATAATTTAAAATTATTATTTTTTAAATGTTACAACAGATAGATTTTTAAAAATTAAAACGTTTATTTCATTTGTCGTTATTTGACTCATCCCAACGACGAGATACTCAAATTTTGGAAGTGGCGAGCAATGTTGGTATGGTGGCGAGTTAAGTGGCGAGGCCACGTAGGCTGTGGCAAGCCCAGCTCGTCACCATACTTCACCCTCTAACTATATTGTAATTGTACACATTAATTTGTAACTACACAAGCCTAGTGTAATGATTATATAATTATCAATATAATAATCATAAACTAAAAGGATTATAAAATTTGCTACTTATTATCTTATGTACGATTTACTGACGATCTTATGTAGTAGTCATTTATATAGTACAAACATTACATAGTGTAATAATAAGTTTCACGAAAATTTTTAGACTAGTTGCTACGTTTGACGCTTTTAATATTAATTTTGTATCGCATCTCATAACTTTTTTATTAAAGAATTGCATATCTTGCATAATTTAATCAAGTATATATTCTTTCACTTTTACGCTATAGATAAACGACACATAAATCTCTCCTTTATAGCTGCAATAAACAATTACCACTCAATGACTCTTTCTTCTTTACTATTACTGTATATCAGCGTCAATTATTCTTACTTTATATATTTTCTATGCCGTCACCGTTATATTGTGTGTGTAACATACTAGTCTTTAGTAAACAATAAAGTGACTTAATTGCAAAAAATGTAAAATATTATGTAACAATAAAATGACTTAATTGCAGAAAATGTAAAACACGAGTTGGAATTTAACCCGCGCGTTGTGACGGGGGAAACAAGGTTTATGAAACTTTTATTTACATTTGAGGCTTTTTAAACTTTATTTTACATTTGAGATGTACAATGCATGGGTAAATTGTTTTTTGTATAAGTTAGAGGATCTTTGATACTTAAAAGATTTTTTATTTTAATTTTAAGGCTGGCATTTGGTGTCCTTTTATTTTTGAGCAATGCTATATCTACATCATATTTACAAAAAAAATAATTTCACACCATGATGTGACAACATCATAGTGTGGAAGCTTTTTTGTAAATATGGCGTGGACAAAGCATTACTTTTTTTTGCAGGCCACAAAAGAAGGCAACCATAAACTTTTATATATATTTTTTATAAGAACGTGTATTGAACTTTAATATTTTTTATAAAATCATACGCACGTTTAAAACATATAAATATTGGACTAGTTTTGTTCATAATTTAAAAGCTTGTATTTTTCATTAAAAATGCGCCACATATTTGCTACACATTGATAAAAAAACCTTGTTATATAAAAAAGTCGTAATTAGTGTGAATTTTAGGGCCATTTTTATAGTTTTTTTTCGATACAAAACACTGTACCAATTTTTAAATATTTTTCGTGTGAGTAACATGTGGATAATTAAGCAAAAAACGGTATAAGCCCAACAAATAGTCGTGATATATGGCCGGATATAGGCTGTTGGTCCAGATTGCACAAAAGAACAAAATTAAAACATGCTCCATAGTATATTGTACAATGTGTGTGTTGAAAGTTTCTATATATTTTTTCTTTTTAAAAACGTATATTAAACTTCAACATTTTTTATAAAATCGTACTCACGTCTGGAACATATCAATATTGGGCTCATTTTATTCGTAATCCAAAGGCATTTTTGTAGGTATATTTTTTATTTAAAAAATTTATATAAAAAAGTCGTAAATAGCTATTTTAAAAAAAAGTCGTAAATAATTAAAATTTGAGAGGCCTTTTTGTATTTTTTTTTACTAATCTTTGAAATGGGCTACGTGGGCTAAGTTTTTTAAAGTTTTTGGGCTCTTTCTTACTTGGCATCGTTTCAAATGTGCTTTAGTATGTAACGCATGATTGCCCGCGCGTTGCTGCGTGACGTTAATTTTTTTTTTCAATTTTTTTTGGCTTAGCATATCACGGTTTTTGATTGTATAAGAGCTAGACTTTTCGCGCGTTGCGGTGGGGCTTGTTTTTGTGCGATTTAATTACATGGGCCGCGCGGCATAATTTTTCGCGAATCTGTTTCGAATGAATGTTGAGTGGAAATCTGTCCACGCGTTGCGGCGGGGCTGACTTGTATGCAACACTTGTTTTTTATTTCGCTGACCATTTTTTTAACAATCACGGAATATTAAACTTCAACATTTTCTATAAAATCGTACGTATGTCAGAAACATTGCAATATTAGGCCCGTTTTGCTCTCAATTCGAAGATCTTTCCGCGAGTATTTTTTGATCGAATGAATCGGTAGATATGTGTTATATATTTGATAAATAAAGTTTATTATATTAAAAAGTCGTAAATAGTTAAAAGTTGAGGGTACGTTTTGTAAATTTTCTTTTTTTCTATTTATATTTAACTTCAACATTTTTATAAAATCATGCGTATGTCGGAAGCATTGCAATATTGGGCTCGTTTTGTTCGCAATTCGAAAATCTTTTCGCGGTTATTTTTTGATCTGAATGAGTCGGTAGATATGTGGTATATATTTGATAAATAAAGTTTATTATATAAAAAAGTCGTAAATAGCTAAAAGTTGAGGGGTCGTTGTGTAAATTTTCTTTTTATTATTACATATATATACTAAAGGATGTGATTTGTACACTCCACAAAATGATTGAAACACTCTAATTTAGTGTGTTTGGACAATTATACCCTGTTTTGTGAAGTATCCAAATAACTTCCCATATACTACGATGTAGTACGTAGTTACGTACTACGTAGCCACACAGTAGCCACATATTGGGTCTTGGAGGATAATCTGGGCCGTAGGAAATAGTCCAAGTAAAATTAAAAAAATGGGCCATGGCTATACGATGACATCGTCACGGAAATTAGTATATAGATAAATTATGATTTTTGTGCGTATTATTAAGCCGGACGCACAAATTTCAAACTACAAATCTTATAAATCTATGTCTTTAGGCCGGACGGAATAGAAGGGAAGTCACCACACAAAAGTACGAGTCACCATTCCAACCTTAAGCCGGTAGTATCAAGTCGTGCGCGACTCTGGGGTTTGATGGTGAGTGTCTTACCGTGGTGAGTGAACAAATGGTGGGCCACAAATTTTTTTTCATCCGTTTTATTTAAAAAAAACTTTTAAAAAAAAATCTATTTTTTACCTATAAATACTTAACATTTCACTCATTTTCATACACAACTCATATATTGTTAAACAAAACTCTCACGTTCAGTATTGTATTTTTAATGGCGTGTTCGGTTCTACACACCTCTGATGAAATCAAAGCTATGGTTGAAAAACAAATTGAGGAGGATAAAGCTCGTCAGTTAGCAATTATGAACTTAGCCGTCGAATATGGTAATGCATGTGGAGCTAAAGATGATCTGCGAAAAGCATACGAGGAATGCAACCACATGCCACAAGAGACTCGCGCTTTGATTGACACTTTTTTGAAAGAATGATCTAATAAAGATTACGAGATGCGTAATTCTTTGTTTGAAAATGTGGCAAAAATTGAAAAACAAATGAATGCTAAACTAGTCTGGCTACAGGAAAAATACAACTACCGCTCACAAACCCATTGGTGATCGTGGTTATGGAAAATATATTACTGTAGGAGCTGCTATGATACTTGCTAATGTCTCAGTTTTTATTCCTAAACCATCAAAGAATTACCTTAACATTACAATGATAAATGTGGTTAAGGTTTTCCATAAGGATACGGTTCCTAAAAGTGGAAGTGGAAGTGACAGTGGTTAAATGTAATGTTTTAACGTAATGTTTTTAATCTATGAATAAAAGTTTGTAATTACGTTTACGCTTTTATTAATTTTATATGTTTACGTTTTTAATTTATGAATGAAGGTAATTAAATAAAAAAAATGATGTGTAAGGTGAGTTGGGTATGAAAGATAAGTGTTAAAACAGTTGAAAGGTGAGTGGTAAAGTTGGAGAGAGAAAGCTGACGTGACACTGAAGTGTAAGGTGAGTGACGACACCTTATTTCATCCCGCCTTCGACTTTGAACTAGACTTTTAGATTTTATGTAGCTAAGACAATAGCTAAGACAAATGAGCATTAAACCGACCAACTTTTTATTTCATTTTTAATAAAAAGATTAACACTCATTTGTCTCAACTAATAAAATTAGTTGCGACAAAATAAAGTAAAATTAGTTGTGACAAAATAAAGTACGGTCAAAACAAAGAATGACATGGAAACTTGTTACTTTTTTCGTCTCATTTTTATTATCCACGTTTATTTTTTAGAATATTTCAATTTAATTGTCCACTATTAAAAATATATAGGAAAATTTGATCAAATTTACCATATTACCTTTATTTAAATTATTATTAAAAACTTTAAGAAGACTTTAATTAATTAGCTAAGGGTAAAATTGTCATTCTGTCAAAAAGTAAGAAAGAAAAGCAATAATAAATGTATTTTTCTTAAACTGTGTGTTTTTTTTCGAAAGACAATAATTTTAAGACGGAGAGAATATAAACTAGTGCTACTCTCCATTGAATAGAAGCTTTCGGTCCCAGTTTACAGTACCGCAATGAGTTCGATCTCCCATTTAGTTTTCAAATATGTCTAGAACATGGGAGAAAAATGTAAGTATCTTCAAAATATAAGATTGTAATTGGTTTTCCTCAATTATATAGTTAGATGTAATAAACAGCTTACATGTTTTCCTAGCATTTATCTATAGTCAAATTGTTTAGAACCAAGACGAGCCTAATCGCATCAACGCATAGATACAACAACTACAACTGATCAAATTAGCGTATTTGCGCGTTGTACGGTTGTACCTGCTTCCCAGTTAGAGATGGATCTCGAGACCATTAAATTCAAACCCCATTAGACATTCCATGCTTGACTTTTAACACAAGTTTGTACTCCCGATATCAGTATGAAATGAAACTACCATATTATAAACAATGCTACAACACAAGACAAAATGGTCTAAAATGGTTCTACCGTAGACGTTCAAAAACCCCATGTATGATTTCCAAACGTCAAACATGATTAGTTTCTTTAAAAAACCAGAGTTAGAGGTGTTTAGATATTTGGTGCAAAATACATTTGGAAATCCAATTTCCTTTAAGACCAACATGATAGCAATTCTAAAAGTTTCAGCCACAAAACTAAATGGTAATATCTACTAAACTTAAGTTTTAGTCGCTTTGTTAAGGATAGTAAACCTTGATGTTATATTTTCACCGATATGAAATTGAGTTTGCACACTATGCATAAAGATTAAGGCTGTCAAAACGAATAATGAGATAACGGAGAGTGAAAACAAAAAAAATCGAATTAATTCTTAGTTAAATTTTGAACTATACATTTGAATTTTATGTAGTTAAAACCAATGTTTTAAAACTCGGTTTTTTTATTGACCCGGTCGAGTTACCGGTTCACCGGGTTGCCGGTTCAACCGCCTGGTTAAACCGGTTCTATACATATGTATATTTTCCATAACATCTTCCATAGGTGCTTGTCCGATTTCATACTTTTTATACTAGAATCGCATATTTTGACTTTAGGCAAAATGAAATGACAATAAGGTTTTGTTACTTTTAGATAAAAGAAGCTCTCTTGGAAAAGCTTGAGGCTATATATCCTGATAAAAGTTTTAACTCACTTTGCAGCTCTATTCACACATGTATTGAGTAATAGTACTTGCTTATAAGATGTCAAGTAGAAAATGATTTGAGTGCTTATGCGCTTAAACTCATATTGTACTATACTCACTTCAAACTTGTCGGGTTAAGCTCAAATCTAATGAATGCTCACTTCAAACTTGTCGTTTTAAGCTCAAATCACTTGATAAAAACTCAAGACTCATATAAAACTATACTACACTATATTATCTTATATGCGCTAACAATAGTGTGTTATTCACGTACAATTTAATCCTTAATAAGCTAACCCGGTTTGCATTAAGGCTAATAAGTTATGAAAGAAGACTATCTGTGATTTTAAGCTGCTATCTATAACCAAGCATATATGGTTAAAAACAAATACACCTACTTTTGATTCAATGCGTGCAACAGGTACAAAAACTTCTGATTTAACACAAACCATAAAGCGTCAATTAATATGTAGTCAAAATGCACCACAGAAAAAATATTTCAATACTTCAGTATGTTTGAATAAATTTTTTTTTTGAACGACAAGTTTGATTGAAACTAGCAAGATGCTAGAGAAACATTACAAGGAAATTAAATTAAGGTTTACCACACCAAGTAAAAGAACGAGACACAATATCTTCATGAATCACGGACCGTCTCGAAGCCGTCACGCCAAAAATAGTATGGTTCCGAAAAACCCAAATATGCCACCAAGCAACGAAAAAAACACCCTCCAACATGAGTTTAAGCTTAAGAGGCAAACGAATAGTGTCGAACCACAAATACCAATCGGCAAAGGACGAAACATCGCACCAAGTGAGATTCCACCACCTGCAAATCCTACGAAGGATGTTCTTAGCCATATCACACTGGAAGAAAACATGGTAAGAATCTTCAGGAGCCAAACCACACATTAGACATAAAGAAGAGTCCAAAATTACTCCTCTTTTAATGAGATTACATCTTGTAGGGAGGCGATCAAGACGAGCACGCCAAGCAAAGACATTAATCTTAATCGGGATGAATTTAACCCACCTAGTGGCAACATCCGTGGAAGGAAGAAGAAGATCGTCCAAAGAAGAGCGGATGTCTTTAACTCGAAACTCACCTTCACCATTAATATCACAAACCCATCTATCAATTGAAGAGGAAAGAGTGACCGTACCTAGTATGGATAACATATCCAACCACTGCTCTTTTTCAGCTCCGTCTCTAGCGTGTCGACGGAAGGAATAGTCAAAAGAAGGAGCTTCCTATTTTTCAGCCACAGAGGCAAATTTGTCCGTTTCTAACGCGTATATACGTGGAAACCGAACACAAAAGGGCATATCCAAAATCCAAGTGTCCAACCAAAACGTTGTATTACAACCATTGCCAACTCGCTTCTTACAAAGAGAGACAAAATCAAAACCTTTAGCACGACCAAAAGACTTGTCATTTAGATGCCAAAGTATATAGATGATCATCTTGCAAGACCAAAAGACCATGTTGAGTCAAGTTGCCATGAGCCCATGACGAGAACCCCTTGTTTAAAGCAAGAAAAAAATGACAAAATTCATGACCCGGCCGGGTTTATTAAACCGGGTCGACCCGGGTCAATGAAACCCGCCGGTTTAATCCGGTTCTCAAAGAAGCAAAAACCCGGCAACATCCGGCCCGGTCACCTAATCGGTTCCCTGTTCAACTAGTTGAACCGGCGGGGTCGACCCGGGTTTTAAAACATTGGTTAAAACGGCCACGCACTTTGAACGTGACACTTTTAATGAAAATTCTAAAAGTGTAAGGGTCAAATAACAAGTACTTCCAAACTACTATTATAAAATTATACTCCGTATGTGGTAAGAAAATTCTAGCCAAAACAATGGATGGCGCGGAAAATGCTACAGCAATCTAGTGCTACATTGCATATTGCATATAATAGAAGCTTGGGTCTCATCTTATAACAATTCATCATTCGATGTGGAAAACACGAATCTTAATATCTTATAAAACAAATTAGAATCTCTATCAACATTAATTTTTTAAGTAATTCAAGTTTTATGCATAGTATACAAGCTTTAATGCATACAACAAATAAACAAAATACATTAAATATATTCTTTAATGCATATAAGAAACAAACAAAAAAACATCGTGTACAACTTTTTAATACACAATTAACACTCTTAATAAAACACCTATCTATTTAAAAATACAAATATTCATGCAATATGTACAATTAACCAATGCACAAACACACACTTATTGATTGGTCAACCCATTTAATATTATTGTTAAAACACCTCTTAATCCATTAAACACATTAATTAATTAAAACACCTCTAAAATGAAAAGTACATGTCATTATATACACTGTACAAACTATTAAAACACACAAAGCTTCTACAAGTTATATGTTGATACATATAGTTCAAAAACCGGATCGGACCAAAGTGTTGACTAGGGAACATGAGTGATCACCGGTTCGGCTAGCAAATAAAAGCCGTCCGAAAACGAACCGAAAAGAACAGGCCAAAACCTATAAAAATGAGTGAACTGGACCTGACCAGGATCATTTCCTTTTGTTTTTCTCTGGTTAATCACAGGTACCCGCCGCCGCATCGCGCGGGTACCCTGCTAGTATACGCTAGATAACTAAACTATTATATTTACAAAACAATAAACCCTATGGCGATTTCCGATGATCCCAATTCCCTGAAACCCTTCTGATCTACTACCTTCCATTTGTCATAATCTTGCTAAGGCCATGTTATTCGAGTACCATTACTTTTGTGATTGATCTCATAACGAAGTTCCTTACAAGATGATTGCTTTGGAACCATAGGGATCAGATTGATTTGTTTTAGGTCTCTTTTTCTGCCAATCGTCTTCTTTTCATTTCTTTTCATTTTTTCAAACCCTAGTTATCCTTTCAAGCCTTAATTTTTAATAATTTTTTAGTACATCTATAAACCTTAATTTTCTTAAAAGTTTTTATCTTATTCATTTCGATGGGAGAAGGTTAATGGAATGAGGTTTTAAGGAAGAAAAAAGGTCCGGTGTTTCAAAGGCTTTAATATCCACAACCAAAGGCGTCTTTGGCGGATGATTTAGCGAACCTCTCTTACTGTGTATGTTTCCAATTTTCCTTCTCATCTCACGAAGCGTGAACTTTGGAACATATGTGGTAAACATGGCTCTCTTATGGATGTCTTTATTGCTCATCGCAAAAATAAATTGGGGTAAATGTTCGCTTTTGTCGATATATCAAGGTGTCTGATGTGGAATCCCTCATAAGCTCGCTTTCTAATGTGTGGATTGGGAAATTACGCCTCCATGCCAATGTGGCTAGGTATGAGAGAAAGGTGAATGGGAATTCATCCCATGGTGTGAGGAAGGCGCCTGGGAATTCTTCCCATGTAGGCGTTAAAGTGGATCCTCAAGGTGTTAAAAAATATCATTCTGACTCTTTTACCAACAAGGCTACATCGTATGCAAATGTTGCCAAATCTTCTATGTGTGGTGGAGGTAGGGCGGCTGATATAGTCCAGGATGTCAAAGAAGGTAGGTCATTTGTTAGTGACCAAGAAGTTAAAGGAGCCACGAATACTTTAACACAAGACATTTCCAATGATTCTCCTTTGGCGTTACTTGGATGTTACAAAGACTTTTCCTCAGTTGCGAATACTCATTTTATATGTCAAAGTGAAGGTTTCCTGGATGTAGAGTTTAAATACTTGGGAGGTTTATGGGTCCTTTATGAGTTTAACTCGCTGGATGCTAAGAATAAATTTTTAAATCATAAATGAATTGCAGCATGGTTTTCTTCTCTTAAAGCTTGGCATGATGACTTTGTGGTGGATGAGCATCTTATATGGCTTGAAAATGAAGGTGTTCCTCTTCGCGCCTGGACCAATGAAACATTCAATTAAATATGTAGCAAATGAGGAGAGATGCTTTTTTTATGGATGACAGTGATAGATGTAATAGAGTTAGCAAGCGGCTATGTATTAAGTCCTCCCATGCATTGTTGGTTTACGCCACGATTATGGTGTTTGTTAAGGACGTTACCTACGCCATTCGGGTTAGAGAACTTTGCAGTTGGACTCCTAATTTTGAGGGAGATTACTCAGAAAGTGTTAAAGAAGGCTCATTGGGTAGGAATGATAATCAGGAGGAGAAGATTTTTGATAATAATGATGCATAATCGGTGGCAGATTTAGTTGATAATATTGGGAATGATCAAAATTTCGTTTCCGTCGAACATGAAATCCAGGAGAATGAAATCCAAGTTCAAGTCAGCAAGAGTATAGATGTGCATGAAGAGGCGGATGTTAATGAACAACTCTGTGACAGTGACCCATTTGAGTTAGCTTCTCTCATTAATAGGAAGTGTGGTAAGGCTCCTGATCTAATACGTTCTGAAACTCCTGAATTCCTTCCGGGTTACTCACCAACGTCTTTAAGAGATCAGCAAGTTTTAGAGGCCTTTCATAAATTATCAGATGGTGATTCTCATAAACAAAATGGTTTTTCCATGATTCAAATATTATAGGAAACTATTAAGGTTGACATGGCTTTGGGTCTCAATATGGAAGGATGTGAAAATACTCTTGCTTCTTTAGTTGCTGATAATGGAGAATTCACTGTGAATAAATGAATTCTCTATCTATAAATGTTCAAGGTTTAGGAGACCTCAATAAAAGGAGATGGGTTCGTGATTTGTGTAACATGTATAAGGTTAATTTCTTAGGCCTTCAGGAGACTGATAACGCTCCAAATATACATAAAATATCTCTCGAAAATACATTAAATATATATGTTAATGCATGAAATATTGCAAAGTTTGCTTGTTTGTTGTATAATATTCATATCAAGACCAAAAATGAAGAAAAGGACTTAACGTGCAAAAGAATCCCGTTAAATACACTAACGGTCGTTATATGAAGAATCTAGAAGAGAATTTAAAGAGGAGTTAATGATTGAAGCCAAAGTGCGGCGTACAATTATCTTAGTGCGGCGTACTTTAAGATGAAGTAAATGCTATTTAATTACACACCAAGTGCGGCGCATAATTTTCCTTGTGCGACGCACTTCTCCTTCAGTTACTCCCAAGTCATAAATGATTGCAATGATTGTGAAACCTTTCACTCCTTAAATTCTAGCAACTGATGCATGATCCTCAAGTATAAATAGAGCACGAAATTCATGTTTAGAGGCATCCCATTCTTCACTCTAATCATCTATAATCATTTCTCATTAGTTAGTAAGTTGTTCTAGGGAATTGTTGAAGAATAAAACTTATTCTTCATCATATTCCAGGTTTTAGTAGAGGAAGTTACATTTTGATCTTAGAAGGTTGTGTTGAGAAGAAGTTATAGTGTTTGTAGTTGAATTTTTGGGTTGTTGGAATTATTGTTCGAAGGAAAATCTTGAAGAATCAATATATTTTGCTATTGAGTTTGGTATAAACACGTTTCCCTACTTTATTATTATGAATTCTGAATTGTTCATGCTTGTTATGTGTTTTGAATTTATGAATATGGAGTAGTTTAACATGTTTGTTTGGGAATCATGAGGGAATTATGGATTAAACTTGGATGAACTAATGAATTTTGGAAATTGTTAATATGAACTTGATGTTTTTATACCCGGATTCTTTAATAGTCATTTGATCATCATTCTAGCCCGGATATAGGTCGAAAGACTCCGGCTAAATGCCTGATTTCCAAGTTGTTTGTCTATGACAACTAGATCTTAGCCTTGTGAGGATTGGCTAACAAAATGATTATTAACCCGAGTATAAGAAGGTTTAAGGCTTAACCATATGTCTAACGAACTTGGTTAAGAAAGATTATATTTATTATTTCCAAGCTTGAATTGAACTTAAAGCATTTTTGTAATCAAAAGTAAAGGCCGAAAGGATTTTTGATTATAATAAATAGACAATCGTTTTAGCAAACTACCCGTTTCTTTAATCGATTATACCTTCATTCTTGAACCTGTTATCTATCCAAGTTTATCTATTTTTGTTCTCGTTCTCCCAAACAACATCATCTTATATCTTAAAGTACCTTGAAATATTTAGATAGCGATAGTCTATAAGATTTACCCTTTCGTAATATAATTGACCATTTTCTAAGAATTACCAATCACGTGAAACGACCTGGTCTTACCCTAAACATATTCTATAAACGGGGGTTTATACTTTACCCGTGTATTAGTTGGAATTCAGATAAAACTAGTATTATAAATTTAAATCTTTAATAACACATCAAAGTTTTTGGCGCCGTTGCCGGGGATTGATTTCATTCTTAAATAAGTCATTTTTATATTACAAACCAAAAATTTTCAAAATCGCCGTACAATTTTCTGGCAAACTGAACCCATTTTTACAGGAAGTGCGCTGCACATAACCATTGTACGTTGGTTTTTCAGCAAAAACTTAGAAGTACGCCGTAATTTAATCAAGTACGCCGCACTTTTGCCCTTTTTACAAAGAGAAACAGTTTTTTTAAGAAGAAAAACACCAAAAACCTCAAACCCATAAACTGTAAATTGACCATTTTGAAAATGTGAAATTTATTCCTTATGATCATAGTAGTCAAAATCTTGTATTATCATAATTCGTACATTAAAATAAAAAAAACCAAAAAGAATTATTTGATAGCTTGCTTATTTAAATTTCTAAATGCCTTTGTATATCTATTATTTACTAAGTGTTGCTTATTTGACATTGATATAATGCAAAATGAAAACTTAAAAAGAATTAAAAAAACTTATTTGATGTTAAATATGCTTAAGAACTTGAAATTTGCTATGTTTAATAAATATTTAGGATATAATAAAAATAATAAACATAAAGATGCTGAAATTGAAAATTTTGAAAGACTTAAAACTCATAAAGTACGTCGCACTTTTTATAAAGTGCGCCACACTTTCTTGGCTGAAACTAAACAGGATGCTTGTTTCTTCGTTTTTGAACGAAAATTGCTTAAACTTAATGCTATGTGTTTAATGTTAATATGTAAATGTAAAAAAGGTATTATTATTTATTTTTACTAACCCACTAATGTTTGTTTTAATGCTGTCTTATTTTATAAGAGTTATGGGTCCAAATTCGAGTCTTGGAAAAATTTGCTTAGGAGAGGATGTCGTTGTAATCTCGAGTGATAAAGTTAAAGGATCTAGAGACTGGACCTCTCTGGAATTTCAAGACACTGCTAACAGTGGGCAAAAGAAAGCTATCGTTTTCTATCAGATGGATACAAAAGAGGTTAGCGATAGATTCGTGGCTCCTTGTTTTGTCAATGAGCTGGAGGCTTATGATGGTGAGATTAATCTAGGAGTACAGGAGAATATGATCTCAAATGAGTATGCAGTAAAGCTATGCTTGGAGCATGAAGTCAAAAGAGGAAACAAAGTGGTAAAAAAGGAACTCATTGTTGCACTTAGAAGTAAAATCTACTTTGTAAAATTCATTATTAACCCAGAAGAAGATGATGTTGAACCTGGGGTGATTTTCGGTAGATCATTCTTACGCTTAACCAAGGTAATTATTGATTTCGGGGCTAGAACCGTCACTATATACCCTGATATTGATCCATTCTTGGAAGAAACCGAAGAATAAGGAAAGAGAAATGATGATTGGGACCATTTGCTTGATTTTAACATAGATGATATACCACTGTTGGGTGAAGAAGGACTTTCGTTATTCGTATGCAAAATGAGGAAGAGTAGCCGTAATAAGAAGCGGGCAACAGAAAACCTTAACTTTTTCTATCAAGATATAGGAACATCTTCATCAGCCGAAGGTCATTTAACTCAAGAAGAAGCAACTAAAGAAGCAATAACAATTAGAATGAGTTAAAAGTTTTCTTTATTAGAGGAAGAAAGACCAATATTCGAGACCATGGCTTATAATGACAAATATAAGAAAATTCTCGATGAAGTTTAGAAAGACAAGGTGGAGGTAGATGCAAAGATTTTAAAAGAAGAAGAGGAAGATGTAAAGAGGATTAAAGGAGATGCATTAAAAGAACAAGAAGATCCTAGAGTTTTTATATTTCCCATAAGACTGGAGGGATAGGTTAATGAAAATGCGTTAGCAGACACGGGGTCAGATATAAATACTATGCCTTTCCGATTATATGTGCAATTAGGGAGAGATGATATGAAGAAGGTGGACAGAGGAATCATGATGATAAATCACTTTTAGGCAAAAGCTATGGGGATACTCATAAACGTTCTTTGTCAAGTAGGAGTGACTACCTTGATTGCCAAGTTTCTAATCTTAGATATTCAGATCGATCGTGATTCACCAATAGTTGTTGGTCGTGGATTCTTGCGTACGATTGGAGCCATAGTCAATACTCCTAGGAAACTTTTCTTAACCTTTGATGGGTTTTGTCACCAAACCTTCTGTGCTGCAAGATCAGATTTTATAAGAAATGCATAATGTGATAGTGATGACAAAGAAGATACCAAATAAAGAGGAACAAGTTTGGAGCACCGATATATGTACCAAAGCCTGCACCATACTTGAACTGTAATGATCCAGATGAGTGATCATTGGCTATACAAACCGTAACTAACCCATTTTGAAAAATTAGTGTTTGGAAGAAGGCAGTTAGTTTCCTTGGCTCGTTACCAGTGCCATTAAAGCAAGTCAATTGGAAGCCTGATTATAAGGGCTCGTATACTAAAGAAGAAGAAGCAACATGTCAATGGCGAACTGAGATAAGATTGACTAATCCGTATGGGAATGTTTATTTGTAAGGATTCACAACAAAGAAAACAGATAGGAAATTATCAAATTACCACAAGTTGAGTGACATCATGTCACCCAACTGGTTTATGGAATGAAGAAGTGATACAAGTTGGAATAAAGGAGTAACTATATACTACTGTTTTTTAATATGTTTTAAGAATAAAATCATTTGTATAAATCCATAATGGATTACATTTGATGTACAGAGTTTAATCCAATATATGATAATTATTAATATCAAGTTAATATGATGAGCTAAAATTATGTTTAGATTATGAAAATGGCAAAACAAGTTTTGTGTGGTTTAATATAAAAAAAATATATATATGAAAAAGGGAAAGTACGCCACACTTTTGAGCGGGTTTTCTTAGATAAAACTTGCCAAACACGATTTTAACCCATTATAATAAAAAAGTCACACACACTTACCAAAACCACCGGGGTTCTAACAAAAACAGAGAAAAAGTTTTCAAAGATCAATCTACCAAGTTTGTAATCATGCCTAGGGTATGTTTATATCTTTCATTAACTTGTTCATTATCAATTTGTTTTAAATTGCTTATCATTTAGGGTTTATAATAATTAGATTAGGAAAATTTAAATCCATGTTTTATATGAACAATTAACCCTTTGAATTAGGATATTTAGAAGTTATTTGATGCATGCATGCTTGATATGGATTAATCTAAAAAAACATTGTTCATATTATGAGTTTACATTTAAAAATAAATTGTTTAAAGATCATAAAATTTTTCATCAGCCCAGAAAGTACGCCGGTTTTGTTCCAAAACTGCCGCACTTTGCCTATTTTCCAGGAAGTATGCCGCACTTCAGGGAAGTGCACCGCACATTTTGCCCTAGAATGTAACAGAATGTTTTAAAAAAACCATCAAAACTATGACCATTGGTACCAAATCATTTCTAATATAACTATAACTTTATTGTTGATTGTTTTTGATGTGTAGACTATGGGAACAAACGATAACGAGGTCGGGTCATCACAATCCAAACGCTCAACACATGAAAATGTGGAAGAGGTATTGCTTCCACAAGTTTACCACGAGTTCTTGCTATGGGAAGGATGTAACAAAGATGTAAAGTCTAGGTACAACACTAGATTGGCCCAATTGATTCCTAGACACATTTACTCGCCTTGTATCGTAAACTGGGATGTACTAAACAGAATGGGTTATGATAAAGAAATTAATGACATGTTAAGAATTAGGGTACGTAAAGCTGAATCAGATGAAGAGATTAATCTAAAAAAACATTGTTCATATTATGAGTTTACATTTAAAAATAAAATAGTTTTAAAGATCATAAAATTTTTCATCAGCCCAGAAAGTACGCCGGTTTTGTTCCAAAACTGCCGCACTTTGCCTATTTTCCAGGAAGTATGCCGCACTTCAGGGAAGTGCATCGCACATTTTGCCCTAGAATAACAGAAAGTTTAAAAAACCATCATACTATGACCATTGTGTACCAAATCAATTTCTAAATAACTATAACTTTAATGTTTGATTGATTTTGAGGATGTTTAACTAAGGGAACAAACGATTGACGAGAGTTGGTTCATCCACAATCCACACGATCAACACATGATAAAGTTGGAAGAGGTATTGCTTCCACTAGTTATCACCCCGATTCTTGCTAATGGGAAGGATGTAACAGAGAGTTAAGTCTAGTTACAACACTAGAAGTGGTCCCAATTGCATTCCAAGACACCTTACGTTGCCGTTAAGTAATCGTAAACAGGATGTACTAAACATGAATGTGTTGCTGAATAAAGAAATTATGACATGTTAAGATTAGTGTACATGAAGCTGAATCAGATGAAGAGATATTTACTATCGTGGAGGCAGGAATATAGCTTTATAATATCAATAGCCAATTTATGCCGACGTTGCCATAGTTTGTATATTCTACTTGAGTTTGATGATGAGAGCTATTATGAGTTGCAAACCAAGAAGATCATAACGTTTAGACTTGGTGGACGTGCCCACAGTTTGACTTTGTTGGAGTTTACTCGAAGGTTGGGATTGTATCAAGCGATTGAGCTAGAAGAAGATGGTTTTAATGTTTACTTTGAAGGAGGTTTGCGTAATGATGATAATTTTAATGCTCATGATTATTTGTTAAGCATTAGTTGAGAGGATAACCTTGGTTTGTCTAGGAGTCATACTTCTACTATCAGGAAATTAATTTTGAGGGTGATCCACAAAATGATCACCAATGCTTTGTGTCAAAGGACGTCTGGGTATAATAAGGTGCAAAAGAATGATTTGTGGCTCTGAAGTATGTTTGATGCTAGATACCAAAATGGGTATGCAAATGTAGCTTAGGTGATTGCGAGATGGATGAAGAGGAAAGGAGCTGCGGGGAAGGAAAGGACTCAAAAGAGAGCAAATTTGCTGAGTGTCAATTTAATCTCAAAGCTTAGCTAGAAATGCAGGAGTTTGAGACAGAGGATGTGGTAAGGAGCTTAAGTGCTCTAATTTATTGTAGGGATTTGGATACAACTACACTTAGAGATTTGATCGATTCTGATGGTAAACTTATTCCTAAAGATCCACAGCCGGGTGTACCTAGAGTTGGTATTCCTAGACCTTCGAGAGCATCTATGCAGGATTTGTATGATATGATGGGTAGGATGGAGATACGTCAAGAGGCAATAGAGCGAATGAAGTATAGGCAGTCATATCACTAGGACAGATATCAGGGAGTGTTCGAGCACATGGCTTGGGTTTATAGTGTTCCAATGCAAGGAGCCTACAACCCACCTGGGTATGCTCAGCCACATTATGACCAGTACTATCAGCAGTACCCACCTCCGCCACCACAGTTTTAGCAGCAGCAACAGGATAATGATGAGTAGTGTCGAGATGACATGAGTTGGTTGTGTGACCGCATGTTTTAGGTCACTTATGTTTTAAAAATAATTTCCTTAAAACAATTATTATTATTATTATGGTGTGTAAAATGCCTCTGTTGACATTAAAACAATATTATCGTACTTTTTAATAATAATTAATTAGGATTATTATTATTATTTGTTTGCGCAAATGTTTTTATTTGTAATAGGAAAAAGAAAAAGAAAGACGCGAAGCAGAAATGACGTAAACCAAAGATTCAGAGTATCAAATACAATTAAAAAGTATTATTTCACTTTCCCATTTTATCTTTTTCTATAATATTTTCACATAATGCTCATATTAAGTATGAGGGAGAGATAAACTGGAAAAGTTAGAATTTTTAAGAAAAGATAAAAGAAATTTTTGAAAATAACATTTTATTGATCACATTTAAGCAATTTGACTCTAGATTGATAACATTACTAGCATATTTATACCACCCAGAAAAAATTGTGAGGTTTAGATCTTAAGAATTCAGGTATCTATCTTTGATACCTAAGATGATTTTTATCTTTAGTGTTAATACAAATAAACCGGCAAAAACATTTATTTCTATTTCACGATCTTCGTTTTATTGATGATAAAACTTGAAGTAACATTATGTTAAAACCTTCTCTAAAAACACAAGTTTTCACAAAATCACAAAGTGACATAAAAATGTGTATACATTATTTTATGTAAACCAAAACTTCACACAAAAATGTTTTCTAATTTCCTTCTAATTACATCATTCATGACCTAATCAAATGCAGCAAATCCAAGGGCAATCTCACAAGATTACATAAGATTTCCCAAGATCTTGAGAATCAAAATTTGGATTTGGTTACCGGTTCCATTCTCCAATGGCACCTGCAGAACTGGGCCACAGTACTTTTTTTGGCTATAAATACCAAGCCATTTCTCTTGTTTTCACACACCTTCTTACTAAGAAATACTTTCTTATCTACTGATCGTTCTCTCTATTTCTTGCATACTCTTTCTTAGCTTCTTGTAGGTAATTTACTTCAAAGAAGAAATTACCAAGCTTTCATCCGAGATGATCAAGTACCATGTACCTTGCATACATTCTCCATAACTCCATCAAGATCACATTGCTAAGTCTTGACCATTACTTTGTAGTTGTTAGTCCATTCATAATTTGTATATCAAGTGTAGTTGTGATTGAATTGATTATACCGTGTGAAGAATCCATCATTTAGCTTTGTATTATTAAAGAGGTGTAACCATCGTTGTGAGGCTTCTCCGCCGGTCAAAAAGGAGATTGGTGACTAGTGTTTAACAAACTCTCGAGTAGGTGACTCAGGGAGTGGAGTAGGGCAAGGAAGGTGTCCTTGTAGCCGAACCACTATAAATACTTGTGTCCTGGTTATATCTCTCTAACTCTTTCCTTTACTTACTTTTACATTTCACGAACCAAAGATCAACATCAACTCATTTCACACAAAGTTTCAAGCAAAATTTTAAAAAGATAACAAATCAATCAAGAAAACTATTCAACCCCCCTTCTAGTTTTCCACAATTGGCATCAAGAGCTAGGTTACCAAAGTTTTTAAAATAAATTGTATTTTAAATCTTTAAAACGATTATGGATTCGGAAAACTACAAAGAAGGTCAATCTATGCAACGACCACCTCTATTCGAGGCAAACTGTTTTATATATTGGAAAAACCGTTTTGAAACTTATGTGAAATCTAAAGATATTGATCTTTGGTATATTATAGCTCATGGTAACTATAAACCTACCATCAAAGACAAAGATGGTAAAGATATAGCTATTCCATATGAAAATTTTGATGAGAACCACAAGAAAATGATTTCCAAAAATGATGAAGCAAAAATGGTTTTATACAATGCTTTACCTAAAAAGGAATACAAAAGAATTTTCATGTGCGATACATATCAAAATATTTGGGATTCATTAATAACTACTCATCAAGGCAACAAACAAGTTAAAGATAATAAAATAGATCTTTTTGTACAAAAATATGAAGAGTTCTCTATAACCGATGATGAAACTATTGATTGTGCCTTTTCTAGATTTAATACAATCATTACATCACTCAAAGCACTTGATGAATCTTTTTCAAGTCGTAATCATGTTAGGAAATTCCTAAGGGCTCTCCCCTCCAAATGGCGTCCAAAGATAACGGCGATTGAAGAATCCAAAGACCTATCAAAACTATCTCTAGAAGAACTAGTCAGCAATCTCAAAGTCTATGAGGTAGTACTTGAGAAGGACTTGGAAAGTGCAAAGAATAAGAAAGAAAAGTACAAATCTCTTGCCCTAAAATCAAGACAAGTCTTAAGTGATGAGGATGGATCTTCCTTGGATAGCAACGACAAAGAATATGCAATGGCCGTTAGGGATTTCAAAAAGTTCTTTAGAAGAATAGGAAAGTTTGTCCGACAACCATACGATGACAAGAAGAACTTCCGAAAGGCCAAGGAAGATAAAAAAGAAGACCGAAGGTGTTTCAAGTGTGGCGATCCAAACCACTTCATTAGTGATTATCCAAAGAATTCTTCCAAAGATCAAAAGGCGTTCGTGGTGGGTTGTTGGAGTGATAGCGGAGATGATAAAGAAGAAATTTGTCTCATGGCATACGAAAACGAGGTATTATCTGATACTCCCTACTATAGTAGCTCATCATTAGATAATGAATCAAGACAAAATGAGTATGATAAACTTTTCTAAGCTAGTCTTAGGATTATTAACAAAAATAAGCACCTAAAGGCTAAAAAACGAGTTACTCCAAAGGAATGTTGATGAAATTACAATCAAGCTAGAACTATTAGAGAAAAACAAAGAAATAAGTAACAAATGTGATGTTTGTAACAAACTTGAAATTGAAATTAACTCTCTAAAACTGAAACTAGCTAGTTCATCCTTGCGTAAGATGGTCGAAATGCAAAAACCGTCAAAAGACAAATGTGGATTAGGATACACAAAGAATATAGCTTGCTCTAGCAACACTAAAATAAAAATTTGGGTCTCAAATTCAAGATTTGCATCTGTGAAACGGCCATTGGGTTCCATTGACAACACGAACCGGCATGTTGCACGTACAACACCGGGTATATGTGTTGACAGTGCAGAAAATGGGGAAAATCTTGCATTAAACATCATTAGAAAATGATTCGTTTTAATACCAAAAGTCTATTTTAGGCAACATAGAATAGCAACAACCACAATTTAATATTGGTCAAGGCATGGAAAGAAGTTAGGATCCAAACGCCTTTAAAACGAAAATAGGCGATCTAGTACTTTGTTTACCTAAGGAGTTAACTATCACCAAAGTCGGTTGGGATTATGAATGAAACTCAACAAGAGAAATATTTCGTCCACCAATGTACATTCAATGGAGTCCTTATTCCTCATTACCCTTATAGGGATCCAACCCCCCCCCCCCCCCCTAAACGGTATGCATAACTTTAACGGACCTATGTCGATATTGGGACGAATATGTTGAGTTGTTCTATAATTTATAGGTACGTAAAAAGGTTAAATAATTGAACCGGATGATTGGATAAAGACATGCGGGGTGTTTTAGACAACATGAAGGTGTAACAAGATAACATCTTCTAACTCAAAGAAATTGACGAATGGTAATGTGTTGTTTTGTGGTAATACTAAAAAGAATGTCATGGTAATGGTAGTATACTATAACTCCTCTCTATTCATGCTGTTAGTCACCGTTTGAAACCATAGCTTTAATCTTCTTAGTAATTAGTCTAATATGCGATAAAAAATGCAAGATATGATTTAGCGAATCCGGTAAGAAAAATTCTCAAAGCGTTATTATAACCCATAGGAAAAGGAAATTAGATAAAAAATAGGCCTTTACATAATGAAAAAGGCGGAACTCAACGAAGGTCTCATTTGTTTAACCTCAATAGATGATACCTTCGACCATATGACATCTAGATTGGGTCAACCAATATGCGATTGTACCAATCGCTTCAACTAACGAGCTAGTTAGAAACTTCCCCTACCATAACTAACATTTGAAAAAAAGCTTTTTTGTGATGTTGCAATGGTGGAAAACAGTACTTGAAAGCCATAAGGTAAAAATGTGGTTTCAACCATAAGTTCATTTCTTTATGGGGAGATGTTCGGTTCTGGCGGGTCTAGAACTTTTACATATGGACTTGTTTGGTCCGTCGGCCATTCAAAGTTATGGAGGAACTTGTACACACACTTTGTTCAATTGTCGACGGATCTTTTCATGTGTAATTTAGAGGACATGGAATTTTAAAAAATAAAATGAAGCTTTTGTCACTTTAAAATTTAAGCAAAAGAATCAATCAAAAGGGATGCCCCATTATCTTAATCTGTACGGATCATGGTCGGGAATTAGTAATCGAAAGTACTTAGGAGCTGTTATATGATGTAACGGCATTAATAACTTCGGTCCTAGTACTTCAAAATCACAACGGGGTTGTAGACCGTTAGATAAACCTTACAAGAAATGCTCTAGAACAAGCTCTAGTGAACAATTCATATTCCTTAAAAATTTTGGTGCATTGCTGTTTTGACACCTTACTTACATTTATATAGAATTCTTATTAGCATTTCTAGGAAAACTCCTTTTGAGCTTTTTCTAAAGTTGTCTGGGAATTTATTTGAGTTGATAAGACAAAACAAGAATGAAAAAGTATGGAAACACGTGGGATTAGAACATGTCAATGATGAACTTCTACAAGCTGGTTGATATTTACAAAGATAAAAGATTCTAAAAGATATGCTCTTGAAGATAAAGATGAAGTTTATTAAAGAATTAAAAGATTTAGTTTCCTTATACAATTATGTTTTCCCTTGTAAATCTAGATGGACTCTACTATATAAACAGATCCCTAGATATAGTTTTGTGTGTGTCAAATATGTAAACACCGGAAAAGTGTGTATGTGTTCTAGACGCCTAGGTTTGGTAGTTTAGCCTCAAGGTAATCAAGGTTTCCTTGATCCTTGTTACAGTTCATTGATGTTACAGTATTGTTCTGATCAAATAATATTGGGGCTTGGAATGTTTAGTAAAACCATGTAATGATAATATTGATTCTATGTTTGAATATTCCGCCTATGTTATCATTATCCTAGATTAAAGTTCTAAACAAACTAGAGCTACAACGATCTTTAGGTTTCCACATAAGGACCCCTAGTGGGTCTATGAGGACATTCATCGAGAATTTTTCGAGTTTTTGAACCGGGAACACATCTTCTGATCATGCCATCGGGGCATGCTTTAAAAAGATACGGTTCGTCCCAAAAATAATGCTTATGTTTTGAAAAGAACTTACAACGCTGAGCATAGGTTAATCCTTTCCTCAGAATTCCTCCAACTAGATAGTTGGCAAAGTCAACAAACCACGGACTTTCTTTCTCGTCGGTTGAGATAGTCATAAGAAAATCGTTAGGGAATTCGTTATTTATTTCTTCTTCCCTGAGCTATTTTAGATTGGGTTTCTCAAGTCGTGATAAGTGATCTGCTATGACATTTTCTGCTCCCTTTTTATTTTTGATTTCGATATCAAACTCTTGAAGCAGTGAAATCCAGCGAATAAGACATGGTTTGGCATCTTGTTTTGAAAACATATATTTTATTGCAGAGTGATCTGTGAACACAACTGTTTTTGAGAGAACAAGGTATGATCAAAACTTGTCGAATGCAAAAAATACGACGAGTAACTCTTTTTTGATCATCGTATATTTTTGTTGTACGCGATTCAAAGGTTTGATGGCGAAGTAGATGGGGCAAAAATGTTTTAAGTCACGCTGGCCTAGCACGGCTCCTATAGCAATGTCTCTTGCATCGCACATAAGTTCAAACGGTAGCGACCAATTAGGTGAAACCATAATGGGTGCGTTTGTTAACTTTTCTTTGAGAGTTTCGAATGCCTTGTTGCATTCTTCATCGAAGTTAAAAACTGAATCTTTTTCAAGAAGTTTAGTCATAGGACGGGAGATTTTGGAAAAATCTTTTATGAATCGGCGATAGAATCCGACATGTCCTAAAAAACTTCTAACGGCTTTGACGTTAGTGGGTGGTGGTAACTTAGCTATCACATCGATTTTTGCTTTGTCAACCTCTAGTCCTTTACTGGAGACTTTGTGTCCTAGCACAATTCCCTCAGTCACCATGAAGTGACACTTCTCCTAGTTGAGAACTAGGTGTGCTTGTTTACAACGAATTAGCATCTGCTCGAGATTAGTTAAGCACAAATTGAATGAATCTCTAAATACTGAGAAATCGTCCATGAAAACTTCCATGGAGGTTTCGAGCATGGCTATCATGCACCTTTGAAAAGTTGTTGGTGCGTTGCAAAGACTAAAGGGCATACGCTTGTAGGCGTAGGTTCCACAAGGGCAAGTGAAAGTGGTCTTTTCCTGATTGGCTGGTCCGATGGGAATTTAAAAGTACCCGGAAAATCCGTCGAGAAAACAAAATAACTTATTTCCTGCTAATCTTTCCAGCATTTGATCCATGAAGGGTAGAGGAAAATGATCCTTTCGGGTGGCTTCGTTCAACTTACGGTAGTAGATACAAACACGCCATCCAGTGACAGTTCTTGTTGCAACAAGTTTGTTATCTTCATTTGTCACAACGGTCATTCCTCCCTTCTTTGGTACGCAGTGTACTGGACTAACCCAAGGACTATCTTCGATGGTATAAATGATACCAACGTTCAGAAGTTTGATAATCTCTTTATTAACAACTTCTTTCATGTTAGGGTTAAGTCGTCGTTGTCTTTGAATGACTAGTTTGACATCGTCCTAAAAGTTGATTTTGCGTTTGAAAAAGGAAGGGCTAATCCCTAGAATATCGGATGTTTTCCAAGCGAATGCTTCCTTATGATTTTTGAGAACTAAAACGAGTCGTTCCTTTTCATTTTGTTCGAGTAAAGCTGATATGACTACTGGAAGAAAAGAATTTTCCTCCAGAAAGGCATATTCTAGGTGTTTCGGAAGAGTTTTCATCTCAAGATCGGTTGGTGGATCTTGGATAGAAGTTTTGATTCTTAGCTCATCTTTGGGTGGTAATTCCTCAAAATCATCTTTGACTTCATCCTCTTAAACATTTCCTGTCAAGAATTCTTCGAATTCTTTGTCAAGCGGTGTCTCGCTTGTCTTTTGGATGTACTCAGGAATGGTTTAGAATCGTCGAGTAGAGCATCGAGTTCATCCTCAGTTACTTCATCGATAACATTCATGCGGAAGCATGTGTCGTCATTTAAGTGAGAATGCTGCATACCCTTATTTATGAGAAAGGTTGCTCTATCTTCCTTAATTACTAAATTGAGTTCTTTGTTCTTAACTCTTATGATAGCATCGACGGTGTGAACAGATTAAGACTTCCTAATTTAGAGGGACTCTATCATCTCATCCAATTGTAGGATAACATATATCGACCAGGGAACACAAATTACTAAACATTGATCGAGCATATTCTCAGCAACTCCCATAGGGTATATATTGTTAGGTATGATTTGCTAATCGAATGCTCATCCTCGTGGGGTTCAGAGTTGTTCCAGATAGTGTAGCGTACAGTGAATACGGCATCAGGTTAATGCTTAAGCCAAGATCGGCCAAGGCGAGATATTCAACTGAGTTTGCGAGTTTGCAAGGGATCAGAAAACTTCTGGAGTCTCCAAGCTTTGGTGGGAGCTTGTTTTGAAGAATTGCTGAGCATTCCTCGGTTAAGAAGGCATCAGAGATTTGCTCCATCTTACTTTTGTTGCTTACAAGATCTTTTAAGAATTTTCCATAATTGGGCATGCCGGCTAGGACGTCAACGAGGGGTACGTTGATCCTGCCTTCCTTGATCATGTCTAAAAATATGACATATCGTGCCTCCATCTTTTCTTTGTGTAAGCGTCGAGGGTATGAATTTTTTGGCTTATAGGCTTTGAGTGGCGGTGGATCGGCATGGGTTGGTTTCTTGGGTAGAGGTTCTGCCTCTTTCTCAACTTTATCAGCCTCGTCCTCACTATCGTCAAGGAAGATGACGGGCTTAGAGTTTGGGTTAACTGGTGGATCATAAGTCTTGCCACTACGTATGAATACGGAATTCACGTGCTCATTTCGAGCAAGCGGTGGTCGGTAAGGTTTATTGTTTGATGTTAAAGGTTTTGGATTGGTTTGGGTGTTGCTAGGGAGTGTACCCATGGGTCTTGAGGATTGGTGATTAAAAATCCTACCAAACTTTGTTTCAAGGTCTTGAATCGCAGCTTGATGATTTTTTTGTCCTTGTTCGACTTTGGTTTTGAGATTATAGAATTGGTTTTTGACAAAGTCATTTGCTGCCTTTTGTGCAACAGCGAATTCTCTCATGGTTTTTTCGAATTCTGATTCATCTGGTTTCTTTTCGGGTAAACGTGGAATTGGCAGATTTTCCTCACTGGGGTTTGAGTTTCAGTTTTCATCACGATAGTGTGATTGATGATCTCACCAAATTCCAGAATTTCGACCATAATAATTTCCTTGATATCCTCCTCGATATCCTCCAGAGGCATAATTTGCTTCTTCCTCTTTGGGTCCTCCCATAGATTTATCATCACAATCCGACGATGGATGAGGTCCTCCACATTTGTTGCATCCATATCTCATTTCTTTCATATCTCCTTTGATCTCTTTGAATTGTGAGTCGATCCTCGTTGTTAAGGCTTCTATTTTCTCCAATAGCGGTGAGTGTTCTTTGCTTTCAGCTAAAGCAATGGTTTTTCAAATGGGCTTAGGTTTGTTTTCTTTCGACCAATCGAGTTTAAGAAGAACTCGATCCTCGAGCAACTGATGTGCTTCATTTGGAGTTTTGTAGAGGAAAATTCCTCCGGCATCTAGGATGGCTTGGGTTGGTTCATCTAGTCCGTGGTAAAAGATTTGGATTATGGTTCCTCGTCCTAAACCATGTCCATGACAGCTACAAAATAGATCCTTTATACGTAGCCAGGTGTCGACTAGTGATTCGTGATGTTTTTAGGTGAAACCGCTAATTTCTCCTATGAGTCGGTCAAACATTGCGGGTGGAAAGAATCGGCTTACGAAAGCTTGTCTCATTTCTTCCCAAGTGGTCATCATATCGGGACTCAGTTAGTTAAACCAAATCTTGGCTTCTCCCACTAGGGATGATGGAAAAAGTTTGAGTTTGATGGCATCCGCATTGGTGTTGCCATAACGAAACATTCCACACACTTCGATAAATTTGGCGATGTGCTTGTGCGAATCGGCTCGTGAGCGTCCGTCGAATTGTCGATCCTTGATCATGGAAAGGTGGTGTCCTTTGACGGTAAAGTTGTCTCTAAGGTCAACCGCGATGATAGCAGCCCTGGGAGTGGGTGCTATGGCCCGATTATTTCCCCACATGCGTTGGTCGTCAGCCATTGGAAAAGGTAGGTCAAGAAATGGGTTATAAACTACTTCGGCTTCGAATAGATTCTCGAAAGGTGGATATTTGGCTTTTGGAACTCGGTCTTCATTGGGTATGAACGAATTTTGCTTTTTTTCTTTCTTAAGGTTTGGTGGATAAAATGTTCGGGTTCGAAATAAGGAGTAGTTGGGTCTTGTTCGGCGGAACGTGTTTGCATTCAAGGCAAGACTCAATCAAGATCAAACCCAAAAGGATTTTGAAAAGGTGGATAAAAAGTTGGATTTTTGTCAGAAGTTGCTAGCCGAGCGGCAGAGTGCTGCGTACTCGTCGAGGGGTCGTGCCGGGGCGGCTCTAAAGTTTTGTGAATTTTTTTTTGAAAAGGCACATAGGGACGATGGGATCACGAGATCTAAATCGTAAAACACGATCAAATCCCCAGCAACGGCGCTAAAAACTTGATGCGTGTGATAAGGGTAAGTTTTAAATTTATAACTCGGTATACCAAATTCTTAAGAAACACATATGAGCAAGTGAACTCGTCCGTGGTAGCAAGATATTGATTGGTAATCCGGGATCGTTCGCGGGGATTTGGGTGTTTCAATTTGATAAAGATTTCAATGATAATAGTCCTAAGATGCAAACAAACAATGATGGAAGTAATTCTATAATAAAATAGATGTACTTGGTTGGATTCAATTTGGGAATCTGATTCGATATGATTGTGGCAACGACTAACAAGTTGGTTATAAGAATTAGAGGGTATCCTATCTATTGTTTTTAAAACCTTTAGCCTTCGTCAAGACTCGAAGTGACAAAAACAAGATTTAAGTGAAATCAATCAATTCAAGACCAAAACAACCTCTATGAGTTTTATTCGCGGTTCGTTTCACAAACTAGAGACATCGATAATTATGTTTTTAGTAATACTCAACCGCTTAAGAAATGGTCAATAAAAAATGTAGCCGATCGTAGACAAAAAGGCGACAATTGATTGATTAACAATACCCCTTTCGGCCTATGATATTCTCAACAAATAATCCGGTTGATAAAACTATGTCACATAGAACATAAGTACAAATGGATCTAAGACTTGGCTTGAAATTGAATTAAACATGCCACACAATCATAATCGAATCATCATACCACAAACATCATCTAACCAAGCACATAAAGGGACTAGCCACTCATGGAAAATAAAGACATAATTCTAAAAATTAATGCATTCATAAACATAATAAGAGTCTTACAAAAGTATTGCAAAGGATAATGAAATGCAAACTAGGAAAATGACAGAACTTGAACTTAGAAGGATCTTCCACCTTCTTGACTTCCTAGAGCTTTTCCTAGACTTTATAATGATTTAGAGAGTAGTGGTGACTATAGGAATTAAGGTTTTTGGTATAGAGAAGAGTGGAGTGTGTGTTAAAATAAGGCATAGAGGTCATCTATTTATACTATTGATTTGTGGCGGTTCCAGGGGCTAAAGGGGTGTCCAAAGTCGGTTTAGAGGTTCTAGATCCTTCATGATTACTCAGGTTTCTTCAAGAGTGAAATAGAAAATGTGGGCACCAAAAGCCAGGCAGCACAACCCTTTGCCGGGCGGCACACTGTCTACCGGGCGGCAGATGCTCCCAGCCAGGCACTGGCGGTCTTACCGTGGAATCCTTTTTTTTTGGACTTTGCGTTAAAGGTCATTGCTTGATTTTCTTGGGCCCGTCTCAATCGTGTCTTCATCATATCTTCAAATAAAAAACTTATCTCAGTCTTGGAAGCTTGAATAATCAGATTTCTTCTACTCAAGATGCTTCCGCACTTGATCCTGACACGAGATTCTTCGTACTTGAGATAAACTTCACTTATTCCTTTCTTCTTCTCTTGTTTTTCTGTACTTGGCAGCAATTACACTAGAAAGCGTGTTTCGACATAATCGAGTAATAAAACCATAGGTAACTGACCAAATAACCAATACAAAAGTATGAATAACGCTCCCAAAACATACTCAATTTGAGCGTTATCAGGGACAACACCTCGCAGGTTTGTATTAAGGTTTATGGCATCATGACACTATTTTCATTTATTGCTATTTTAGTAAATGCACTAATTATTATCTATGTGTTATGATTGATCATTATAATGCATTCCCAATGTTCCGCCTAGCCGGTGGTGTACAGAATGGTAATCAAAGCCAAGGTTATAGAGAACTAGTTGTGTTCTTGATTTGGGACATCACTCAAGGTTGTATTAAGGTTGATGGTCATCATGATACTTTTTATTAGTGCATTTTAGTTTTCTCTATTTTGTATCTTGTGTTGTGATTGATCATTATGTTACATTCCTGTGTTTCCGCCGCTGACGGGGTGTGACAAAAATGGTAATCAGAGTCAAGGTTATAGAGAACTAGGTGGTTTGGCGTAGACTATAACCTAGGAACCTTCATATAGTTGCATTATAGGATCTATGTGTGCGGTGTTTCGCTTATACGTGCTTATGTGGATATAGGGTATAGCATTAGTTAAGTCATTCATTTAAAATGTGTAAGCCTAATACTAAGTACCACTCGGAAAGGATACGTGTATAAATGCGGTGGCCAACGTAGTTATAAATGCATCACGACTCAAGCATATTTAGCATTTTCGTTCACACAAATCGGTGTTGACGCCTTAGGACCGTAGTAGGCGTAGTATAGTATACTAAGTTATCTTATACGTGTTGACCGTCCCGCCTACCTAACGGTGCCCATGTTCTCTCTTGTGTAGATAATGCCGCCAACGATGACGACTCGAAGTGCTGGACGGCCTGCTACCGCATCACAAGGAGGGGGAACAGGTGGACGAGCCGGTAGAGGTGGTGGTAGGACTAGAGGTTGTTCTAGTGATTAGGGTGATGGTAGGATTAATGGTCAAGATGGCCAAGTAGGTGGTTAGGGTAGTGAGGTGAATGATGGTGTTAACGGAGTCCCCGACTTCTCCACCATCATTGCACAGCAGCAATTGTAGAATTTACTTCCCACTATTGTAGCCCAAGTAGGTGACCAAGGTAGAGGTCAAGGGAATGGTAGGAATCAAAATGGCGATGCCGCCAATGATAACATCCAGGGTGATGTTAGTAGGGGTTGTACCTATAAGGAGTTCTTAGCTTGTAAACCCTAAGGAGTATGATGGTAAGGGAGGTGCCATAGTTTGTACACGTTGGATGGAGAAGATGGAGTCAGTTTAGGATATGAGTGGGTGTAGGGATAGTCAGAAGCATAGTCACATGGAATGGGGATCGCTCTGGTATGGGATCTGGGATCGGGATCGTGGTTCGCTAGGCACCCCGATCCTGGTCGACGGAGGGTAGGTTCATTTGGGATCGCTTCGGTACGATGTACCAAGTAATATGGTACGATGTATCCATGTAGCCAATTTAATTTGAAAAATCAAAACATTCATAATTCAATACTTATCATATTCTTATAATCTATTCAAAGACCCATGTTAAAAAATTTTAATCAGCAACATAAACAAAAAAGCATAATAAAGATCCACTTTATAAATGGAAGTAAATGTTTGAAATCTTGACAAGTCATAAGGAAATCAAAATTGATATAACTAAATCGCGAATCGGTTATAATTGGAACACAAATCGGAAATAACTGGAACGTGAATTTCTCTCTCCAGATTCGAATTTCAATTAAATTATGGAACGATATTTTTACCGATCCAGGTCGATCCGGATCGATTTCGTACCTTGTTTTAGATCAAATGAACTGGATCGCAATTCGTGGTTACTGTAGCGAATTATGTGACTATGGTCAGAAGGTGAAGTACACTACTGGTTCATTTGTTGGTAAGGCTCTCACGTGGTGGAACTCTCAGATCTATACACGAGGAAGAGAAGCCGTTGTAGGTATGTCTTGGGAAGACTTTAAGACTTTGACTAGAGAGGAATTCTGCCCGAGTAATGAAATGCAAAAGTTAGAAACTGAGTTGTAGAATCACGCCATGGTCGGGACTGGCAATGCTGCATATACTGATAGGTTTCATGAGTTGGCTAGGTTAGTTCCTCACTTAGTAACCCCGGAAAGTAAAAGGATTGAAAGGTACGTGTATGGCCTTGCTTCACAAATTCGAGAAATGATGGCAGCAATGGAGCCAAAGACCATCCAAAAGGTTATGCATTGACTGATGAAGCCCTTAGGAATGGATCCATCAAAAAGAACCATAAGAAGAGAGGAAATGGGGGAGAACCTAGCAAGGATAAGAATGTGAGAGATGACAACAAGAGAACTAGGACTGGGAATGCTTTTGCTACAACCACCAACCTTGTCGGGAGAGAGAACACTGGTACGGTACCCAAGTGTACCACCTGTAACTCTTACCATCCGCCTGGGGCACCTTGTCGCACGTGCTTCAACTGTAACCGCCCATGACATTTTGCTAAGGATTATAGAGTGGTGCCTAGGAATGTAAACCCCATCAATGCTAAAAACCTAGGTGTTAGGTCCTGTTACGAGTGTGGCAGTACCAATCATATCAAGTCAGCTTGTCCTAGGTTGAATCAAGCACAAGGACTAGGAGGGAACCGTCCAAACCAAGATTTAGCTAAAAATTGGGGTGAGGGTTGTGGAAACCAAGGGAACCAGGCAAGAGGTAGGGCATTTATGTTGGGAGCAGAGGAGGCTCGCCGGGACCTAAACATCATGACTAGTACGTTTACTCTAAACGATCATTATGCCACTACCCTATTTGACTCTGGTGCTGACTATAGTTTTGTTTCCACTACATTTATACCTCTATTAGGCATAGAGCTCAGTGATTTAGGTTTCAATTATGAGATCGAGATATCTAACGGGCAGCTAGTAGAAATTGACAAGGTCATTAAGGGTTGCAAACTAGAAATAGAAGGTCATGTGTTTGACATTAACTTGATACCCCTTGGAAGCAGGAGTTTTGATGTAATCATAGGAATGGATTGGTTGTTTGACCATAAGGCTGAGCTAATTTGTCATGACAAAGTAGTAAGGATACCATTACTAGATGTCAAGGTGCTTAGAGTATTAGGAGAAAAACCGAAAGAAAAGATGAGGCAGTTAATGAGTGCTAAGGCTAAAGAGAAGAAACAAGAAGAGATCGTGGTAGTGAGAGATTTTCTCAAGGTATTTCTGGATGACCTATCTGGATTGACGCTTGTTTGGGAAATTAAGTTTCGGATTGAGTTAATTCCTAGAGTAGTACCAGTTGCAAAGTCTCCCTATTGTTTAACACCTTCTAAATTAGAGGAGTTGTCGGGTCAACAAGCTCATCGCCTTGGGGAGCACCGGTATTATTTGTTAAGAAAAAGGATGGATCCTTTAGGATGTGTATTGATTATAGAGAGTTGAATAAGTTGACCATCAAGAATCGTTATCCACTCCCTAGGATCGATGACTTATTTGACCAACTTCAAGGATCGTAATACTTCTCTAAGATAGACCTTAGGTCTGACAACATTCTAAAGACTGCGTTTAGAACTCGTTATGGACATTTTGAGTTCACAGTAATGCCCTTTGGTCTGACTAATGCACCAACGGTATTTGTGAATCTAATGAATCAAGTATGTAGGTCGTATCTAGACAAGTTTGTGATAGTGTTTATTGATGATATCTTGATTTACTCTAAGACTCGGAAGGAGCATGAGGAGCATTTAATTTTGGTATTGGGAAACTATCAGAAGGAGAATGTATGCAAATAGTTTTTTTTCTAAGGGTGTGGAATTTTGTTTGCGAGAAAGTATAGTTTCTTGGGCATGTGATTAATGGTGATGAGATTCATGTAGACCCTAGTAAGATTGAAGCTGTTAAGAATTAGGAGGCCCCTAGAAATCCGTCTGAAGTTCGTTCATTTTTAGGATTGGCGGCGTATTACCGTAGATTCATTGAAAACTTTTCTAAGATAGCTAAGCCGCTTACTGTCTTGACTCAGAAAAGCAAGGCATACGATTGGGGAAAGGAACTGGGAGAATGATGTTCAAATTTGAAGGACAAGTTGTGTAATGAACCTGTTCTAGCTCTCCTCGATGAACCGAAAGATTTTGTGGTATATTGTGATACGTCCGGGTTAGGACTAGGTTGTGTGTTGATGCAAAGAGGTAAGGTTATAGGTCACATATACAAAATTAATTTAATTTTTGTGTTTAAGGTTTCAAAGTGGGTATTGGTTTAAGTCTAGGTAAGTCTAGGTATTTCTAGGGTATGTCCAAATGTATTTTATGGCGAAACGTAACCCTTTTACGTGACCAATAAAAATAAAATACGCAAAGTACAATAATTATTCTTCAAATAATTATTCCTTACTTGTGTGATGTAAACCTTAATTTATTTGGTGATCGTTTACATCCATTGATTATTTCTAGTCTACGCGGTTTAGCTCAAAAGTAAATATTAAAAGTAAACGCGTATCGGACTAAAATAAATAGTGATCATTAATATAGTCGTACAATGACACGAAAATGAGAAATGTTACAGAGGCATGTGATGAGTCTACGAGATTACAGAATGGTTTAGATAAGATGATTGAACTTAGGAGTGATGGAGCATTGTATTACCTGGATCAAATATGGGTTCCTTTGAAGGGTGATGTGAGAACCCTGATAATGGACGAAGCCTATAAGTCAAAGTACTCTGTACACCCAGGAGCTGATAAGATGTATTATGACCTTAGAGATAGGTATTGGTGGTCGGGTATGAAGAAGGACATAGCTGTATATGTGAGTAAGTGTTTGACTTGTTTGAAGGTTAAGGCTGAGCATCAAAGGCCGTCTGGCTTGCTACAGCAACCTGAGATTCCCGAATGGAAATGGTAAGGGATAGCAATGGATTTTATGACTAAGTTACCAAGGACTAGTAGTGGGCATGATACAATCTGGGTCATTATGGACCGATTGACTAAGTTTGCTCATTTTCTACCTATGCGTGAGGATTATAAGATGGATAGATTGGCTAGGTTGTACTTGAATGGGATTGTTGCTAGGCACGGTGTGCCGATCTCAATCATATCTGATTGTAATAGTTGATTTATGTCAAGGTTTTGGCAGTCAATGCAAGAGGCATTAGAGACCCGTTTAGACATGAGTAAGGCTTACCACCCTCAGACCGATGGTCAGAGTGAGCGTTCAATTCAGACTTTGGAAGACATGCTTAGGGCATGCGTCCTAGCCTTCGGGGGAAGTTAGGATGTTCATCTTTCATTAGTTGAGTTTTCGTATAACAATAGTTATCATTCTAGTGTTAGATGTGCGCCGTTTGAGGCCTTGTATGGTAGAAAGTGTCGTTCTCCGATTATGTCGGCAGAGGTTGGAGATGGTCAGTTGATAGGACCTGAGTTAGTGCAAGATACCACTGAGAAGATCTCGCAAATTAAGGATAGACTTAAGGTTGCGCGTGATCGCCAAAAAAGTTATGTCGGTAAGAGGAGGAAGCCTCTAGAATTCAATATAGGTGACTATGTCTTGCTTAAAGTATCGCCTTGGAAAGGTGTGGTACGCTTTGGGAAGAAGGGGAAATTAGCACCTAGGTTCGTTGGACCATTTGAGATCATTGAGAAGGTGGGTCCAGTGGCCTATAGGTTAGATTTACCTCAGGAGCTCTATGGTGTTCATGAAACGTTCCACGTGTCGAACCTTAAGAAGTGTTTGGTTGACCAAACGCTGCAAGTGTCATTGGATGAGATCCGAGTTGACGATAAGTTGAATTTTATGGAAAAGCCTATGGAAATTATGGAGAGAGAGTTCAAGAAGCTTAAGCGGAGTAGAATTGCCATCGTCAAGGTTCGGTGGAATTTGAAACGTGGACCTGAATTTATGTGGGAGCGTGAAGATCAAATAAGACTTAAGTATCCGCATCTATTTAGTGCTAGTGGTTGAATTTAGGGGACGAAATTATTTTAACAGGGGTAGAATGTAACCCTTGCCTTTTTTGTGTTTTGAAATATTCTAATTTAGTCCTTCGACTATTTGACGTCTGTTAGTTTATTAGAATATGTACCGTGTTGACGGTGGTGAATTTATGAGATTTGAGGTATTTTATGGTCTATGGTGTATAATAATCTTTTTTAGATGGTATTATTATGTTATGTATGTTCCGGGTGGTTGACCCGTGAATTTTTGAGAAATGCCAAAATAACGAGTCTTGATACGTCCGATAATGTCCAAAATGAGTTTTGGGGAATAAAACGTGAAAATATGTCAAGTAAATACTCCAAGTTATTGGAAAAGTATTATTAAAATGAATAAAAATGCTAAGTAACTTCGAGAAATGTTTTACGATCAAGGTTTTTGAGTTTTAAGCAAACCCGACACAAAAGAAGTCTCTTGAGATCCCCTAGGATCCCATATTCGGTCGAACCACATAGGAGACAAGAAGGCATTATTTTAAGAGCCATGTCTCTTAAGGTTCAAGCATAAGTGGTTATTTTGTGCATCATTTCTCATTTTCAAACACACACTTAAAACATTTTCTCTCTTTATCTCCTCCTCTCTTGCTCATCCAAATTTTAACAAACACACAAACACTTTAAAAAATTTCCAACTTTGGTTAAGAAGATGAAGTTTTTAGTCTTGGGTTGGTTCGAGTGTTCGGGTTATCATTTAAACAACGTTTGGGTTGTTTGGTTTGTGTCGATCTTGTTCAAAAGTAACGATTTTTACAAGTCATCTTATCTCAAATATTTTTGTACTTTTGAATACCTTATGATGCATAGATGTTAGTTGTACAAGTTGATCGTCGTAAAAATTGAAACTTGAAAACGAAATAAATAAAAATGGGTGTTTGTTTTGCGACGAACTCAAGAAAAGGAAGAAAAGGGATTTGTTGTTTTTATATCGTGGTCATGATGGTTGAAAAACATTTGCTTGCTATGTAGCTTATTTTGTTTGTGGCTTATTTGGCTTATTTTTTTTGGCTCGAATGGGCTTATTTTGGGCTTATAAGCTCACAAAAATTTTAATACTTTTGAGGAAAGTGTTTTTGGTGATTACTTTAGTATGTCGTATTTTGTGGATTATTTTGGTAGCTTACGGTGATAGCCGAATAACTTACGTAGCTTATTAGCTTATATTTAAGCTTAATACGTCGACTAAAAGACGAAAAAATTAATTTTTCTTGAAACTCTTCTAAAATGTTTAACATAAACAAACATTTCATTTCGTAT